>PVJI01012671.1:0-50692 GCA_004026765.1 Micronycteris hirsuta | reverse complement strand
TTTTCTGGTTGGATGTTTTTTTCTTTCTGCTGGTCCACTCTGTTGATTTGAGTCCCAGTTTCCTTCTTATCCCTATTGGTTCCCTGCAGATCTCTCCTCATTTGTTCAAGCAATTTCAATAATTTTTCATCGAATTCTGTGAGCATCCTGATTACTAGGGTTTTAAACTGTGCATCTGATAGGTTGGCTATCTCTTGGTTGGTTAGTTCTGGAGCTTTGATCTGTTCCTTTCTTTGGGCCATTTTTTTTTTCCTTGGTGAGCCTGTTACTGTGGGGAGGGCGGAGCCTTGGGGTTCACCTGGGCAGGGAAACTCACTGTCGCTGTGTTGTGACGTAGCCTGTGGGGGCGGGACTTGAGAGCACAATGGTGCCTGCTCCGCTTTCCGCACCCACACCGCCTCCCGCAAGCAATTTGAGCCCCTCTGCGCTGGCTCTGGGGGTCACTCCGGGGTCGGTGGACGGGCTGCACAGCTCCAATCCCCCATGGGTCTCCCCAACGAACTCTCCTGTGAGGCCGGGAGTTCCTCCCGCCTCGAACTCCACCCCCACAGGTGCTCTCAATCTGCGCCGATGGGTTGCGCCCTGCTTTCTCTCCCTGTCCGTCTGCCCGTGAATACGGACCTGCCCGGTCCACCAGTCTCAGCCCAGCTGGGTCCGGTTGAGCCGGGCGCTGGCCGCGCTTAGAACAGGCACTCCTGTGTCAGTGTGCTGCAGCCCCACGGGAACCGCCGCTCCAACCGCGGTCCTACCATCTGCTCACCAGCTCTCAGCAGAGTCGCCGCCGAGTGCTCTCCCTCCGCCCTGCTCCTCCCGGCTCACCAGACTGGATGAATGTATCTTCTTTAATTCCTTGGTTGTCGGACTTCCTCTATTCGATTTTCTGTCAGATCTGGCTGTTTTTGGTTAGGTAAATTTCTGGTTTTTTCCTTGTTTGGTTGTGCGAGGAGGCATGGCGCATTCACCTATGCCGCCATCTTGCCGGAAGTTCCTCCAGGTTTCTTCTTGCTGTTATAGACTATGGTTCATGTTATTTGTGTACATGTTTGCTTTTGCAAACATCAGGTCAATTTCTGGCTGTGTAATTGCCAGGTCAAGACAAAATGTGCTTTCATTTTAATAGTTATTGCCTAATGACCTCCTAAGAATTTTAACCTGTTAATATGTTTATTATCAGTGTTAAGAATGACTTGTACCCTATAAGCTAATTAACATAGGTATCCTCACACTTTCACATTTATTTGTTAAGTACATTTTTTTTGGCTTTGATTTACATTCCTTTAAGTGTGAATAAGAATTTTTTTTGTATTTTTGTTGATTATTGCCATTTGTGTATTTCTGCCTATAAGCTGCCTAATCAGCTATTCTTTGTTCCTTTTGGAGAGGCTTATCTTTTTTATATTGTTTCATTAGAGCACTTTCTAAACTGACCAAATTAGCCTACTGTCTATGTTTTTGCAAATGTATTTTTGTCTAATTTAGTGTTTGACTCTGGACTTCAATTATTGTATCTTTTCCCTACTACTCCTACTGGAGTTTCCATTTTATGTAGCCAATTTCCAATGACTTTCTTTACTGCTTCTGGACAATTTGAACTTGTGATCTTCCTAAAGCAGAAAAGGAATGATTTGTAAAATACATTGCCACAGCGAAATTATTAATAGTGTCTCCTTTCATTCCCAAGAAGGTTCTAGTTTGCAGGATAAATTATGTGGTCACTCTCAGCTTCGGTCTGTCCCCACCTTCACTCCAATCAGACCAGCTCCTCTTTGAAATACGGGGTTGCAGCATAAGATGAATTTAAATAACACTTTTTTGAGGCCCCCCTGAAAGATGGAAACAGAGACCCATATAGGGTCTTTTTTTATTTGTTCAGCAGGGTTTATGGAAACATACAACTCAAAATCTTGTTTTAGACAATATGGATAATTCAAAGACAAGCTTATAATTTATTAAGAAAGGTATGACAAATACTACAGTACAGATAAAACTGTGTTTAACTGAAATCAGATTCTCAGCTCAATGGCACTTTTGTGAGTATATGAATACAAACTTTCCTTTCATATGTATAAACTCTAACTAACGAGAAGGACTCTTCCAGTGCAAGTCAACCCATGAAGTAAAAGAACATGTTTAATGACATGGTTATAGAGGATCTTTTTTTCCAAGAGGATAACACAAATTGATGATCAGCTTTTTCGAACAGCAAACAGGCAGAAGAAAATGAGAGGCAGATGGTTCTTAAAGGGAGCTGGATATAAAAGATATTTGACTGAGCGATAAAGACTGTCAGCTGACTTTTCAAAAGAAACCTTGCAGGACAGAAGGGATTGGCAAGAAATATTCAAGGTGATGAAATGCTAGGACGTACAACCAAGACTACTGTACCCAGCAAAGCTATCATTTCAAATCGAAGGGCGGATAAAGAGCTTCCCAGATAAGAGAAAGCTAGAGGAGTTTGTCACTACCAAACCAGTATTATATGAAACGGTGAAAGGTCTTCTTTAAAAGATAAAAAATATGAATAATAAAATGGCAATAAATACATATCTATCAACAATTGAATTAAAAAAAAAACAAAAATAAGCAGAACAGAAACAGAATCATAGACACAGAGAATGTTTTGACAGTTGCCAGATGGGAGGGGAGTTGGGGAGATGGGTGAAAAAGGTGAAGGGACTAAGAAGTACAAATTCGTCGTTACAGTATAGCCATGGGGATGTAAAGTAGAGCATAGAGAATATAGTCAACTAAAAAAATTGGTAATTTCTTGGTAATAATAAATACTGACTCTTGCACATTCCTGTTTTGAAAAGAGAAGCCTTGTCCAGTGTGCTGCGTATCAATACTCTCATGTATCGATACTCTCATGGCCAGCTTCAGGTTTTTTCTGACTCCTGATCACCAAGAGAAATCCCAATCTTTTGTACAAAAATTAGAAAGGAGTACAAAAAAAGTACGAATGAGTAAAAGCAAATTTCTTTTGTCCTTAAAACTTCATATGAACAGTTATTGATGGTTACAGAATATTCCTTCCCTATGGGTACACCATAATTAATTTAACTGCCCACTTTTTGTTAAATATGTAGGAGTGTTCTTTTACATTTACTGTTTCTTTCCATTGTAAACAAAACCGGGACGAACATCTTTGCACATACATCTTTCTTGGTATTGCCAAACAACTCATTAGGAGAAATTCCTAGGAGAAAAATCATGGGGTGAAAGACTATGAACATCGTGAGGGCTCCTCCACCCAGAAGGCAGTTCTGGGTGGGAAGCTGGCAATTTCTGCTGCAGGAACCAGGACGCTGGCTCTTGCTGCAGCCCCATTGTGCAAAGATTCTGGCACCAAAGAGGAGGAAATGTAGTCAAGCCCATTTGGTAACTTAAAAAAGAAATGGTGCCCCTGTGACAATGAAGGGAACAGCTCTCAGTTCTTTGTTCAAAATTTTAAACTTGTCCACATGCGAGGGAATTTCATCTTTGTCTTCTAGATTGTAAATCTTCATCATATGGTGCAAACCAGAAAATTCTAAACTATGTTTTTGGTCTATTCTTTGACTGTTGCTTGGACAATGCCTGCTTTCCTGGTAGAGGTTCTGGGAGTTGTTCAAGTTCACCCTTCGCGTCAAACTTGAGAATCCTTATTTGCTGTTCAGTGGTTTGTCTTCCATTTACTTTCTACTTCCCCCAACTCTCTGGAGGAAAATTCGGGTACATTTTTTGTAAGAATCAGAGAAATGAGAAGAATCTCTGACAATTCTCACCACTATGTGCGGCGTGGCACGTTAACCCATGAGAGATTTTAAGGGTGAGCCAGGATTTACAGAGGTAAGGAAGATTTGCATTTAAACAGGAATAAATGACTGAGTCACTTGGGATGAAAACCTGTTTGGCAATCCTCAAGAAGGGGCAGATTACTTCTGACAGGTCTAAACAGCCCAGGCAGATAGGATCATTTAACTGTATTTAACCAACACTGACAAAGGAATGCTTGATTAATGTCTCCCACCCAAATATCTAGGGACTGGCAGGTCACCTTCTCAAACCAATAGGCAGTTGAAGCTACTTCAGAATTCTCCTGCATTATGCATGATTGCCACATGCTTTGAAAGGTCTGATGAGGACACGCTTCACCAAGATCTCGGTTTCCCTCGGCCTTTCTGGAATGGGGTGGAATTCTTTCTTTAATTTTGGGTGGGCATTTGGGAGGTCTGTTTAGTAGAACACATACCTGTGCTAGATCAGTATTACTTCAATAATTTGAAAAAAACCCCAAAACAACAAAAATCAAAAGAAACTCTCCCTCCCAATTTATTAGAAATTGCAATGATTTTTTTTTGCTACAAAATATTTAAGAATTTTTGAAGGCGTTTGTACGGTACATTAGCAATGTTTATGCCAAGCTCTTTTGTCTCGTTGGTGCCACTTGTTTTTATCTCTTCAACTATCTATGACTTTCTCACTTTTAAGATTTAAAATAAAATTTACTCTGAAGTCTTACCACTAGGATCTGAGGAGGAGCCTACCCCATTCTTACATCCAGAGGCCAACTGGATGTCTAGCATTGGCTATTCCTAGAGCCAGAGTTGTGACTCTGTCTTGCTGCAGTTAAGTTACTGAGACATTGTGACCAGGAACAGGAGTCAGCCAAGTCAGCTGGTTCTTCTGGCCGTCTAGGATAGAGTTTGAAACTTTTTCCTAGGGTCTCTGTTGGACTGAGTTCCTTCTCCTTGTTTCTTGGTACTATTCAAGGCAGTAGCACTTTTTAAGATGTTATCAATTTGTCCATGTGTGGTTCTGCTCCTAATCAGAGCTACCTGGCATCATGGGGCCTGTCAGAAATGTGACCTCCGGGACCAGGTACCTCAGGATAACACCGCAGTCACCTGAGGAAGCTGTGGGCATCAGTGCGGTATGGAACGAGGCGGGACGGGACAGGAATTAGTGGGCCAGGCACTCTACCAGACTAACTCCAACTTACTGTACTTGTGAAGTCTCAGTTAAATTCCTCAGAGGCTTTCTCTGATTGCCCCTCACCCCCTGCATTAAGTTTAGGACTGTATTCATTTCCTCTGGCTGCTCGCAAACTTAGTGTCTTAAAATAACTGACAGAAATTTACTATCTTACACATTTGTAGGTCAAAAGTCTGACAACTGTCTCATTGGGCTAAAATCAAGGTGTTAGCAGTCTTCCTTCTGGAGCCTCTAAGGAAACATTTTCTTATCTTTTTTCAGCTTCAACAAGCCCCACCCCCATTTCTTAGCCCATAGCCCTGCCCCGTCTTCAAAGCCAGTCGTGGTCGGTCGAGTGGTCCTCATGTCATATCACTCCAGCCTCCTTCCTCTTCTATAGTCAAATATCCTTCTGCCTCTCTTTCATTTCTAAGGCTCCTTGCCACTGTACCAGGCCCATCAGTATCATCCAGTATAACCTGTTTATCTTAAGATCCTTAACTTATTCACACCTGCCAAGGCCCTTTGGCCTTGTAAGGTAACATATTCACATATTCTGGAGATTAGGACCTGGACATGTTTCATGGGCCATCACCTCAGCGAGCCTTTATTAGATACCCCTATAGCATTCTGCACTTTATAGAATTCTTCATGACACTTGGCAAATGTTCGTGGCTGAGCTCACTCTGACTATTTAATGTCTGTGACTATTTAAAGGCCTCTACACATCAAGGCCTCTGAGAGCACGGGCAGTGTCTGTTTTGTTTACACTTGCGTCCCAGTGCCTGGTACAATGCATCGTTTATCGTAAGTGTCTGATACTATTTTTGTTAAATGAACATTATGCCAACCTTATTTTATGTTCCATTCCCCTTCTGAGACAGGGTTACCATTCCCATTTAATACAAGATGCAACTTCCTAATTTCTTTCTAGTCAGTATCCCCACTTCGTATCTAAATTATTTCATATTCTGGTATGTTGTAGGTGTTACTAGCTGCCACACCCATGGAGCATGCCAGCAGACAGAAAGAAAGCTTTCAAGCAGAGCAGAGGAGATATCATCAGGTGCTAATGTCACTGCCAGGGTCGGCTTCACTCTTTTGACTGGAAATGGTTGAGTGTTGGTGATTTGGTAAGTATGAGCACTCACTACCAAACAGGATTTCTTGGTTGGACAGGTTTGGCATCAGCTGCTCTGAATAGAGGGCGAATCAGCTGTGCATTTAACAGAGTTTTAATCACAAATGCTGGTGCTTTGCTGCTATTTCTACACATTAAAAAAAATTTTCAGTGATTAAAAAATATTTTTCCTTCAAAATTGTTAAAAGTTTGTTTTGTTCATCCATACAGTGGGCTCCTTGGGCATGGCGTAGCTAATATGTTTGGCCATTGGGTCCATCTACTGCAAGAGTCTTATAAAACTCAGCACCACTGACTGACCCATAGTAGGTACTTGATAAATATCTGCGGCATTATTTGAATGTTGACTGGAACTGACCTTTCTTGGTTACTGTCAGGATTACTTGGTTACTAAATTAGGATTGTGGGAAGATAATGAAAATGTCAATTTATTTATGTTGTTGATCACTAATTCCAGAAAGCACTTGACGCGGCTATGGATGTGATGGTGAATTTAAGAAATCAAAAAACAAAAATAAGTTCTAAGCCAAATTGTTTTTCATGATAATGCATCAGTGGCTTCAAGAGCTACAAATCCTACAAGCTAACTGATATTGAAAGAAGGCGACACAGTGTGACAGAATGAGGTCAGACTGTGGAGTAAGGTAGACTTGAGTTTGGATTCCTGTATTCCCCACTTACTGGCTGTGAGAACTTGAACAAGCTACTTAACGTATCTGAGCCTAACCTTTCATCTGTGAAATAGTATGTGCTTTAAGATGGAAAATAAATGCTTCGCGTGGAAAACACATAACACAATATCTGGCTTTTAAAATGTTATTTCTCTTTCCTCCATCTTTCAAAGGGATTTAAAGGATTAACCTTTCTGCCTTGCAAATATTTCTTCAAAGAGCAACCATTAGCCTAAACTGCCCCAGGTTAACGTAATGAAAAGAAGTGGGCAATTGATAGATGATCAGTTCAGTGTTACACTGAGTTATCAACCACACGGACAAAGAAGGACTGAAAACTCCCAATAATCCTGGTGTAAGATGCCCTACAACGTAGAAGGGATGTGGTCAGCAGGGCTGAGCACTTTGCCACCAGTACGGAAGTGCTACAATCCAAAAGGTGTCAGAAAGAGCTGTACATTCCACTTCAGAATCAGCCAGGAAAGACACGTTCAGTTTTATTTAGCAACTGTCACTACCCAGCAGGATTTTGATGGGTTTATTGATGTGGTTACCTGTATAAATCAGGATTTGATAAGGTTTTAGGGCCTCTAAATGAGCTCTTTGTCTACATTCCTGAATAGGTGAACACATGCTTGTGGCACCAAATGAGTTCCTGAGGAAGTAATTATGTACACGGTGTGGTGCATGACAATGAGAGTCACTGAATCTACTCTGAGCTCCTGTGAATGAGAAGGAAAAAAAAAATGCCATCATCTCTTCTGAGATGAACTTGAAGATAGCAGAGAGATGCCCTTGAAAATCCAGAAAGGAAAGCAATAGAGGAGAGCAAATCTTGATCTAAAGAAATAGAGTAGATTGGAGACTGGGATTGCAAAACTTGGCTGCAGCCCTGTTGAATAGATTCATATTTCTGGAGAAAGAATGTGTCATGAGAAGGGAGGCTGGCCAAACAGTAAAAGGAAGGGAATAGAGCAAACACTAGGGGGCCTATTGATGCTCATGAGTTCTGGAATTCTGGCTCCACCGACAGGGCTGCTTTAAGCTCTCTTTATTGCTGCCATTACAATTCACTTCAGCCTCTTCCTTCCACTCTGTGTTTATCAAGCAACCTTCTGATCATCAGCTTGACTATGATTCCTCTACAGGGGTGGAGTGGGGGTGAGTTAGTCAGGTGGTCAATGATCTGGTTGGTAAATGTGACACACTTTCCATAGACATCAACTTCATAACCTTTAGTCACTTTCCAGTCCAGCCTTGGGTGGCATCAGGAGTGAGACTGAATTGGGAAGTTGTGTCCCTAAAGGTAAGCTAACTAATTAACTGCCTAACTAACTAACTGCTCTTCTGCAAGTCTTCTTATGAGCTTGTCAGCTTATTTTTCTAAGTTAGTGCCTACCACTTGCATTCTTTATTTTTTTATTCTCTACTCGTGCTGAATTACTCTAGAAGTGGAGAATTGGTAAACATTTTTCTATATATGTCCAGATGGTGAATATTTTAGACTTTGTAGGCCATTGGTCTCTGTTGCAACTACCCAGCTCTGCCATTGTGGTGGGAAGGCAGTCACAGATGTTGCACCAGTGAATGGGTGTGGCTGTGTGCCAAAAAAACTGTATGTATCTTGGTATAGATAGACTAAGAATGAATTTAGTGAACCAGCCAAACAGGAGCACCTCCCAAAAATTGGCTTCAAAAGGATATGTTAACTCAAGAAAAAGAATAAAGCAGTTATTATGGGGAAACAATCAGAACTCAGTTGAATTTCTTTATCTTTTAAAAAATGTAAGTACTGTTTTGTTTTGAATTATATATGCTAGTGATGGAAGGACTTGAATATCATCATAATCTCCTTGGGGATTAGGGCCTTCAAAGACCTTAACCTGGCCCTGGTTTGGAGATGTCCATCTTCTGTTTGCAGGCATCATTGCATCTTGGGATTCTGAAGCACTTTATTACTGAACCTCTATAGGCATTCTTGTCAATTGCCTCTCTTCCACATGGATGAGACCTCATTGTTTCCATCTTGTATTACAGTTATTTTTATACTTGCCTTACTTTATAGATAGGTGCTAGGTGCACCACATTTTTTGTCTTTCTCATATTTAGTTTCTCACATATAAATTGGGACCAGAATATATACTTTAAAATGCTTAAGGGCATAGACTTTATACCACCCCCAGCCCATGACACCAAGCAAAGACTCTTATATGTATGAAGTGGTTAATAAATTTTGAATGAATGAATGATTTGATTTAAGGTCTTTGGTCTCTTCGGTTTTGAACTTGGCTTTTTCTTTTCTTCAGGTGAAGAGCCTTTCGTCTTTTCTGCTTGGATTTTAGGCTTCTCAGTTTGTGCACTGGACTCACTTGCCCCAAATTTTTTTGGGTACCTGCCTACATGTCTTTGAAACCTGAAAAAAAAAATTTAGGAATTCTGCCAAGCTTTGAGGTTATTTGAATATATGATACAAGAAGAAGAGTGCCCGGGATTCCCCTTTCTTGTAGTTTCATTTTGAGTAGAAAATAGTGCTAAAGAGATAATTTACAGAAAACATACTTAAAAAGAGAGAAATGAGGAATATTACTTACAAAAGAGGGTGATACTTATATTGAAAAAACTGTGCAAGTCTTCATAAATCATTTTAACTCCATGTGTTTAAGCTATATACTGATAGAACAATATAAGTCTATATTTATCAAGTGTATATATATATATATATATAATATATATATATATTATATATATATATAATCAAAATGGACTGTCTCACCAGCTGGAGGTACACACATAGTCATATATTTTGCATTTTTTGCCCTGAATTTTTTCCAAATAGCCATTCAATCACTCTTTTGCCTAGGTGTATCAGAACCAAAATATATTAGTGCAGAAACTGTGATCGCTAGACCAGAGGGCTACTCTCATTTGGAATATATGTATGTGTGTGTGTGTGTGTGTATACATATATATATATATGTATACACACACACACACACACATATAGAGAGAGAGATTGGTGGGATTGTGGGAACTGAAAATTATGAAAGCTAAGGTACAGGCTGACATGCTGGAAATTCAGGCAGAATTTCTATATTACATTCGAGGCAGAAGTACTTCTCCAGTGAACCTCAGTTTTTGCTCTTAAGCTCTTCAACTAATTAGGTGAGGCCCACCCACCTTATTGGGACTACTTAAAGTCAACTGACTTGAAAATGTTTATCATGTCTCCAAAAAACCTCCACAACAACAGTTAGACTTGTGTTTAACCAGACAACTAGGAAGCCTAGACAAATTGATACATAAAATTAGCTATAACACCTGGTAAGGAGAAAATCCAGCAATTGCTTTCCAGGTCAACTGCACATCCAAATTGTCAAGAATTTCTGGGACTTAAACTCTTGGGAGAGTTTATCTTGCTTCCAAAACACACCTTGGAGAGTACTGGAGAAGGTTTGTGGGCCTCTATCTGGTCCCCCCACTTTTTTTTTTTTTTTACCAGATATATTACTTCTGCTGCATCCATGTGGTCTGCTAGTTGAAATCTCACTTGCTTCCCACTATGATACAATGCTTTCCCATGGCTGCACGTTAGGGTTACAGCTAGTTAATTCACACTCTCATACTGGATCATGACTCCAAATCATCACTTCTATACCCAAGGAATCTCTCACTGTGAAAAGATGCTGCAGGAAGCCTCATGAGCTAGACATTAGTTTAGCCCTCAGTCCAACTTCCCATTTCTGTCACCTATCCTTTTGCAGAACTCAGTTGCTAAAGCTGTTTATTTGCAGAGATTCTTATAATATCCAACCTTCAAAGGGAAGAAACAATTTTCTTCCAGAAATCTTCTTGCTCTTTATGCCAGTGTACCAACCTCCTTTCTAGTTCGGAGCTCAGTAGTCTATGCTGCACTGGGGAGGAAACTAAAAAAGGATCTGTTAGACCAGGGCAAGGGGTGAGTTCTAGCCGTATGTTTGAATAACTAACAAAGATGCCTTTTGTATTTAGGGAAGGGTCAAAGACCTGTCCCCAGTTAATTTCTGGGTATAAAACTTGACTGGTGGTTTCTTCTGCAAAGGTGAAAATTTCTTCTCAACAGGAACTTGGTTGCATTCAGAAATATAACCTATATTTGTATGTGTGGTAAGTACTACATATCTATTTTTACACTGTATACTTTCTAATAGTATGGATCCTTTCCTATAGTCTGAGAATTCAGTAAACCTGGTAGGAAGAGTTGGTGTTTTGATGCCATCTTGTTAAGATACATTTTACTACTCCAAGTTTCAATGTGGCACTATGTATATAAATAATACATACAAGTATTTCCTACTTCTAAATTGGCCCAACATAATCCATAAATTTGACTCACCTCAGTTAATGGAGTCTCTTCCATAGCCAGTGTTCCTCTGTGACATTATTTTGAAGTTTGCTGAAATCCTTGTGGCTCATGAAAGAGCCATGACATTTATAGCTGAGGTGGTGTGTCCTACTGTCCTTGGCTAAATTTTCTTTGTAGCCTAGTTAAACCTGGACACCTGGTTGCTTAAATTATCCCTGGAGGATATTAGTATATTAGCTGCCTATAAAAATAAAATTTATATGAGGCATCTGTTTACATTGAGCATCCCATAAAACTGTGGCAGAGAACGCAAAGGAAAAGGCTTTCAAATGGAGGTTTCATAGCCAAGAGCAAAAGGCTCTTGAGGTGGCATCTAGGTAACTAATTTCAATTTTTTTTATTAAAAATAATTTTTAGTGAAGGATCTCTTTTATCCCCTCAAATGCCTGACTAGAAGATAACAAAATATTTTAAGCATCCTTCTATGTTCATATTAGGTTTTTCAGTGATATTTATTTTATAATTATTATTGGTTCCAATCATAAATAAGAGGATAGAGTTGTAAGCATGAGTGTGTTGACATGTCATTGAGGACGTGGTGAACAGGAGAAGCACTTCCTGGTTCAAAAGCGATTCCAATTGTTATCCAATAGTGAGAGATTATATCAAAGCTGAGCGTGAAAGGAGTGAAAAACCTGAGTTTGCACATAAGGGAAGATCCCACCCTACTAACAGGTGTGTTAAGAGGTCTATAGTAGCAACCAGGTTTTCAGACTAATCTATTCTCTTTCTAGCGTTCTTTGGTTATAAATGCAGTGCAAGTAGCTGTGCTTAACTTAATTCAAAGGGGGAGAAAAAAGAGGGAAGGGGAATTGATTTTTAAGATGCACGAGAACTCGCAGATATAAAGGAAGAGGTGAAGACTGAACCTGGAATGCACAGGGATCAGGACAACCTAGAAGTTATACTCAAAACACTTAACGACAAGTATGGCGTGGCTACAGACTGAGCAGAACTCATAGCTGTGTGCAAAACTGGTACTGATCCCTGGGTCTTGGAAGCAGGACCCAGTAGACCATCTCTTAAGGGAATTTCTGTGTCAAGAAGATGATAACAACCCTTTCCCTCCTGGTGCCACTTCCTTCTAGAGGAAAAGTTGATTTGTTCATGCTGTTTTGTTTTGTTTTTTTCCCTGCATTTTGCAAAGGAGGGAACAACAACTAGATCTACAGTCTACTAAGCCTGTAGACAATGGCGGAGGCATAGTTTCCAAGGAAAAACCAAGGAGCTATTACGAGAAAATGGAGATTAGACACTGGATAGACAAGAGTGATAGATGCTTTTTACATCATCAAATCCTATACAAACGTCAATAATTGCAATGGAGTTAACATTTCTTCCCAGTCGGGTAAATTGCAGGCGCTACTGAACTCATATAGAACTCTTCTCACTTAATTACATTCCTTTTTCTCTGCTTGTAGCATTTCTTCTAGTCTTTCTCCTCTTCTCCTTTCCATAGTATTTCAACTGTAGTGTGAATTAAATAGATTGGAGGGGTATGGGAAGTCTTAAGCTAAGGACATAAACATTCCCATGATGTTGTTCTTCTGGAAAAATGCGTTTTGTGTTGTATCAAAAAGAGAATGAAGCATTTCACGGAGAGTATATGTCCCTTTGTATGAACAGGTACAATGGCTCCAAGGTGGTTAAAGGGGAACATGATAACTCTCCTTAGCATCTTTCCTTGAATCAGTGTGGTCGTCTGGAATGTAATAAAAGGTAGATCCCCCAAAACAGGGAAAGACTGTTTTTCTAGTTGAGCTTCCTCATCCCTTTCAGGCATAGGCCAAATTGTCAGTTATATTCACAAGCATTTATATGTTGGGAAGTATCAATACATAAATATTTTTTGATATCCAAGATTACCAAGTGTAAAAATGGGTTCATAGGAAAGACAGTGATACTAACTACCAAGTGACAATCCTTGTTCCAGGAGGTTGACATACATGTCATCAACATTCAGTCATGTGATTTCTTCCACATCGAGAAGCCTTCATTTAACTCCAATTCTCACAGCAGTTTCAACTTTATTTCTTTTCTTTCTTTCATGGCAAACTCCTTGATAAAAGCATCTATTCTTACTTTCTCAAAATTTTCTTATTTCTTAAACTTGGCCTCGGTAGGCTTTCTCTACTACTGTCACCACTGCACCAGAACTACTCTTGACAAGTTCGCAGTGATCTTCACGTTGCCAAATCGGTTCTCAGTCCTCATCTTGGATGACCTGTTGGTGACATTTGTAATCATTGATCCTCCCTTCTTTGGGTTAACACATTCTTGACTTGGCTTCCAGATGTGTTCTGTTCATTTTTCCCTTACAACACTGGCCACTGGGCTCTTTCCCTGGTCTTTAGTCTTCTGCCCCTCTCTAGCTTCATTCGCTTGCCTGTTGATCTCATCTAGTATCATGGCTTTTGCTATCTTTATGAGCTAATGCCTCTGAATTGAAATGCCCAACTCAGATCTCCTCCTTGAGCTCTTGATTCTTAGATCCAGTTGCCCAGGAGACATCTTTACTTGTATGTTTAATAAACATCTGAAGCTTGCTATACTCAATTGAATTCCTGATCTCTCTCTACCCCCAAACTTGTTCAATTTCTATTTTTTCCATGTCAGCTGATGGCAATTCTTTTCTCCCAGTTGCCCAGCCCAAAAATCTAGAGATCTTCTCCAACTCCTCTCCATGTCCCATACTTACTATTCACTCTATCAGGAAATCTTGTGGGCTTTCCTTCTACTTAGGCCCACACTCTCACAGCTCACCATTCCATTGTGATCACTTGCATTATTCCTCTTCTGTGTGCTGCCTTCTAAGTGGTTGTCCTGCCATTACCTTGCATATCCACGGTTGAGAAATCTTACAGCACCTAAGAGATCCTTTTTTAAAAAAAGATAGTTTAAAATTTATTTATATTTAGAGAGAGGGAAAGGGAGGGAGAAAGAAAGGGAGATAAACATCAATGTGAGAAAGAAACATTGATCAGTTGCCTCTCATATGCACTCCAACTGGGGACTGAACCCGTACCCGAGGCATGTGACCTGACCAGGAATCGAACCAGCAACCTTTTGCTTTGCAGGATGATGCCCAACCAACTGAGCCACACCAGTCAGAGCCCAAGGGATTCTTTTAAAGCATTAATTGGATCATGTCACTGCCTTGCACAAAACTTTGCAAAAAGTCTCCATTTCTATCATAGTAAAAGGCAAATTCTCGCAATAGCCGATGAGGCCCTATGTGACTTGGCCCTAATTACCCCTTTTGCCTTTTCCCAGCTAGTCTCCACATTGCTTACTTTTCCCCAACCATACTGGCCTCCTTGTGGTTAGTGCCTTTGCCTCAGTGGCTGTTGCTGCCAGGAATGCTCTCCCCTCACATTACCACTTGACTAACTTACTGATACTCTCCAAGTTTTTGCCCCTGTTTCACCTTCTCAGCCAGTCCTACCCCAATCATGTTTAATACAGTGTCATGCTTTTCCCTCCCCACAGAACTTCCTACAAAGCTCTCAGTCTCCTTTACTCCTTTTTCCTATAGCATTTATAACCCTTAGCATAACATATACCTTACCTAATATTCTTATTATTTAATGTCTATCTTCTCCCGCCACAGATAAAGTCTCCACGGAACAGAGATTTCTGTCTGTTTTGTTCACTGATGTATTTCCAGTGTCTAGAAAAGCACCTGGTATTCTAGACACTGGATGTGTCTAGACACTGGAAATACATCATTGGCATTTTCACAAGGCATTTTGTTGCCTGAATGAAACAATATATTATGAATAAATGATTTTACCTAATACTCAAAAAAATCTTGGTGGATATGAATTATAGTCTTCCTTGTTTTAGAAGAGGAGACTGGGGCTTAGGGAGATTGAGGGTCAAAGTCCACAGAGCTAATAAAAGGAGAAATATAAAACAAAAAACCACAAAGTTCACAGAACTAGTCAGTGTAGAGCTGGGGTTCTAAACAGGATTATTACCCTGGTTGGTGTAGCTCAGTGGATTGAGTGCTGGCCTGTGAACCAAAGGGTCGCAGGTTTGATTCCCAGTTAGGACACGTCTGGCTTTGTGGCCAGGTTCCCAGTGGGGGCACGTGAAAAGCAACTGCACATGGATGTTTCTCTTCTCTTTTTCCCTCCCTTCCCTTCTTTCTGAAAAAAAAAAAAGAAAAGAAAAGAAAAGAAAAAAACAGAAAACAAAAAAACAAACTTTAAACAGGCTTATTTACTTCCTAAGTCTTGGCTTTTATTTAAACTTCTTACAAATGTGTGCAACTTCTACTTTTATGTGCTTTTTAAAAAACTTAGAATAATTTTGTTTTACTCAGTGGTTTTTAGATATAGCTCTTCCCATGGATAGGTTAAGGCATAGTAGGTAAGGGTAAAGTGTGTTGGCATATAATTTTGTGTCTTTTCTGAAATTTAATTATAATATTTCAGTTAATTCCCAAAATGACCCTTACAATGATAAGTTTATCCATATTTGTAGATTAGGGAGGGATCTGAAATCCATAGAACTGAAAAAGTTAAGAGATTACTTGATGCTACTATTAATGGCATAAGGTATTGAGTTCAGGTTTCTATTCATGAGGGGTGACTGAAATGACCTTTAGATCATTCCAGCCTTACGGATCTGTAAAACCTAATTGTGGGACGAGATAACTGAGTGTGAGGAGAAAACATATGATGCCTTCCCTTGAGACTTCCTCTAGTGAGCTGGAGGGAAAATGTGAGCCCTGGTTTGAAAGTGAACATATGTTTCATGAAAACAAAAATAAAAAACATTGTATTAGAGTGTGTTATTTGAGGACCCAAATTTAACAATGTAGGCAAGACAGTCTGGGGTAACTGATTTTCATTAAAACTGTACTGCAATAAAGTTTTCTGCAGAAAAGAAGAAACCATGAATTTTGGAGATTCTATTGGAGGGCATTAAAAGATGCAGGACAGAAAAGATCAGATCTCATTCAGAACTGTGAATATGCTTCCCATTTGCATTGTCTCTCTGCCTCTGCCTCTGTCTCTCTGGGATTCTCAGCTGTAGGTGACACTGTGGTGACCACACTGCAAATCTTCACCTCCTCTGTCATCTCTGAATTTAGGTTGCATTTTTTTTGGTATGAGCCCCAGTGATCTTATTTCTTTCTCTTTCTTGCTTTTGCACCTCTTTGCTCACTCACTTCCTGACAAAATAAAACTAATTTTCATTCTGAAACTGTATTTAACCCTCTTCACTATTGCCAGTAATTCAAAACCAATAATTCCCCAGGCTGCTTATATTCAAGGAACTTTATTAAATTTCCAGGTTACTATAATTATTTACGTTGAGAAAGCTAAAAGAAACTTTCTCACCGTCTTTCTGCATATGGACCTGGTACTTTGGAGCATCATCCACCATCTTTGCCAAATCTTAATCTCCCCATAGATCTATGGCAATCACTACACTCAGTGTATTTCCTGGCAGTGAACTTGGTAACCAGAAACTCCCTTCATTGTGAAAGCCCAGGGAACCTTGAAAAATAATCTCTTTGTTGAGTGAAACAATTTAAGTTTTGAACATAAATTGATTAAAGGTTATATTTGAAAATTTATTCCCTTTAAATTATTGTCGTTACAGTCCTAGTACTTGTGACTACATGGGATTTTGGTTATACAAGGACATTTCTCTATTGTACATTTAAACAAGTCACCAGCCGTGGACATTTAGGTGAGCTCGGCCTGGTAGCTATCAGCATGCTGTCCAAACCAGTGACTCTATTTCTTCACACTTTATGTTAATACTGGTTCTGAATTAGCTGGATATGTTTTGCATTTTTAAGAATTTAACTATATATGCAGAACTGAAGGATTGAAACTCCAAAAGTACACAAACATTCTAAAATTCATAGTAAACCCCACCTCGAAATATATATAGAATCTCAGTACTCCTAAGTAGGGAAATAAAAAATTAGTATAAATATTAGTTGTATCATGCTTAGTGACTTTTAAATGGTTTTACTTGATTTTTTACAGTAAGCTTGGGAAGTATATTTGACAGATTTTACTAGTTTACTCATTATGCAAGTGAGGTAGTTAAGGCTAAATGCTATAAATGACAAGCCTACAGTCACACAACAAAGATGGACACAAAGATACATGTTCTTAACTCAAAATTCAATGCCCTTACTGCTATTTAATGTTGGCATTTTTATGAACCAAAATACAACTGGACAATAAATAATAGTAATACTAATTTATAATAAATGATACTATTATTATACTAAATATGATCACTCCAAAGCCAGAAAATTCAAACATGAACATTAGTCTTTCAAAAAGAGTGCCTTCAAAATGGACTTGAACAATTTTCTTATAATTAAGCATGAAAGTATACAGAACAATCAAAGCATGAAAGTATACAGAACAATCATAGTTTTTCTTTAAAACAATAGATTGGAGAAAAGATGCAATAATGTTCTTCTGGTCTTTGGAGGAAGAAGAGGGAAAAAATTGCATTTTTCTCATGGTTGGCAAAACTGCTGAAAATTGATGAGTTGCCCACTTTGATAAGATCCATGACTGGTATCATAATTCACAGTGATTCACCTGTGATTTTATTTTCCTTTCCAAAATAAGGTCTGAAACAAAACCAAAGCCTTAGGAAAAAGATAACAACTGGCATTTTTATCTCTTTTGTGTGTGTATATGTGAAATGGAACTTACGAAAGATTTAGAATACATTTGATTCCTGCACAATAAGCGATCTTAAAGATCATCTGGCCCACTGCCTCACTGTTCTTCCTCCAGATTCTAGGATGGAAGAAAAGGAAGACTCAGGAAGGGTCCTTCAACTAATTTAGAGTATATATAGGACCAAAGTCCAATTTCTGTTTTGCTATATTAATTGTCCTTGTGATGCAATATTCCATCTTTCTGGTTTATTTTTTAAAATAAGAAAAAGTAGGAGCTGCTTCTCCCCACTGTGTGATAGGTTTTTCTTATTGTTTACTAAATGTTGTCACTCACCCTTCTTTACTCTAACTGGTGTGCAATTTGACATTGTAGTTTATAGAGAAATATATGGTTCCCAAACACTATAAATTGTTCTTTGTAATGACACTTTATTCTTAATTTCTCAAATAAATGTCTCTGTGGGGGTTTCAAGTTATTTGGTTCAATTACATTTTTGAGCAGAGAATTATCTGTTTTAATCATGCTTGGGGATTTTTTTAAAGGTAGAAATAAACCTCAATCAATGTTGAGGAATTGTGGACACTGAATTTGTGTGTATACATGCCAATTATTTGCTCTCTGCCTGCCACTGCTGTTCTTTATAATAAGAAAAGATAAAAAGATATGATAAAATGAACAATTAGATGGATTTTAAAAAAATTTTCTTTTTTTTCTTGCACAGTTTAGCTAGAGGTTTGTTAATCTTTTTGATCTTTATAAAGAATCAATTTTATTTCATTGATTTTCTCTTTTTTTCCCAGTCTCTATTTCAGTCATTTTCACTCTAATTTTAATATTTTATTTTTCGTTTGCTTTAGATTTAGTTTGCTTTTACTTTTTCTCATGTCTTAAAGTGAAAGATTGTCTTAATGATTTGAATCTTTCTTCTTTTTAATATAGTGCTTTCAGCTATCAGTTTCCTTCCATGCACTGCACAGCTACATTCTTTAAGCTTTGGTGTATCTCAAAGTATTTTTTAAAATTTCCTGTGATTTCTTCCTGATAATTTTTTTTAAAAGACTTTATTTATTTATTTTCAGAGAGAGGAGAAGGGAGGGAGAAAGAGCAATGTACAGTTGCCTCTCACATGGCCCCCACCGGGGACCTGGCCTGCAACCCAGGCATGTGCCCCGACTGGGAATCGAACCGGGACCCTCTGGTTCCCAGCCCGTGCTCAATCCACTGAGCTACACCAACTGGGCTTTCCTGATAATTTTTAAAAGGCGTTTGTGCTTCAATTTCCACATACTTATGAGTTCCCCAAATATATTTTTGTTATTCAGTTCATTTCCTTTATTTATTTCATTATAGTTGGGGAATGTATTAGTACTTGTATGATTTCAATCATTTTAAATTTGTCGAGACTTGTTTGATGGCCTGGAATATGGTCTTTCTTGGGGGATGTGCCACGTACACTTGAGAAGAAGGCAAATTCTGCTGGTACTGGGTGGAGTGTTCTATAGATATCTGTTAGGTATTTGGTTTACAGTTGTGCAAGTCTTCTATACTCTTGTTGATTTTCTGCCTGGTTGATCTATCCATTGTTGTAAGTGGGTATTGAAGTCTCCAGCTATTCCTATTGAATTATCTGTTTATACTTTCAATTCTATCAGTTTTTGCTCTGCGCATTTTGGGGCTCTGTTTCCAGGTGACTGTATGTTTATCACTGTTATTACATAATGTCCTTCCCTATTTATAATTTTTGTATTGAAGTCCGTTTATTAGTATAGCCACTTAAATGTTTTTGTTCGCTGTTTGCAAGACATTTCTTTGTCAGTTGAAATTTATAAGTGAGATTAATTTATAAATTTTATTTTATTGGGAAGTCTCAGCATGTTTGATATCAATGCTGTATTTGCATTGTAAAAATACAGTTTTCTTTTCATGTTTTGAAAAATATACCAATTATAAATAAATTTTGAAATGAACATGAAAATTAGATTATGGGCTTGAACATTAGATAGTTCCAAAGAGATGTGGTTAATTTTACGGTATTATGGTTACATAAGAAAATGTTTTAATTTTTAGTGAAACATGTTACACTATAGAGTGACAAAAACAACACAATGTCTGGGCTTATCTTACAATACCTGAGTAAGAAAAAATATCTTGAATCTAGGTAATTATTAAGTCCTGGTGATAGCCACATGGAGGCTTATTGTGGTCTTTCTATTTTTGTATATTTAAAATTCTTAAATAATATAAGATAGAGAAACCTAAGTCCTAACCCATATTTACTTAAATTTTCAAGTGTTAAGACAAGGAATCTGTACTTTTTAAAAGCTTCTCAAGAAATTAAGAATATCGTCTAAACCCACAAGAACAAAGAGAGGGGAGGGAAGACATTATCAGTTAAGGTATTTTAATAAAATTTCTGCAGATGAGTAGCAGCATATGGCGGTATGGGAATGAATAAGGTAGAGTGGGGAAGCACAGGTTAGAGTTTCTACAGAGAGGAATATAGAATACAGAAAAGAAGAAAGACGGTGTGCAGTACAAGCTCAGATACATCAACATGGCGACAGAGAAGAGTGAGTTGTAGTACTAAAAACACTAGGAAATTGGATGAAAATCTGTATTTGAAGGAGTTGACCTCCCTACCTCCCATGATAGCAAGTAGAACCCAGGCATTCACTCCTAAAAATGTGAGTCACTTCAAGAGGGACATATCTTTAGGAGAGCTCATACTGACTTTCCTGAAACCAGAACTAAAAGGTACACGTATGTTGAACGCACCAAGAGCTGCCAGATTTGCTCCCCCTGTGCTACCTACCCACACAATGTCACCTTCTCAGGGAAGGTTATCTAGAACCCTACATGTTCTTCCTCCCCACCAGCTTTCTCGAGGTATAATTAACACATAACATTGTGTAAATTTAAAGTGTATGAAATGATGAGTTGCTGCAGGTACTACATACCACAAGATGTTACCACAATAAGGTTAGTTAGCATGTCCTTTCCCTCACATAGTTACTATTTTGTTGTTATTTGTTGTTATGGTGAGAACATTAAACCTCTACTCTCATAGTAACTTTCAAATATTTAATACCGTGTTGTTAACTATGCTGATCATGCCATTCATTATCTTCCCCGAACTTACTCTTTTTATAACTAAAAGTTTGTGCCTTTTGACCAAAATCTCCCCATTTTTCCAGGTCCCTAGCCCCAGAATGGCAACAATTCCATTCTGTTTTTATGAGTTTGATGTTTTAGAAACCATGTATATGCGAGCTCCCACGTGCTCACTTATATCCCAATACCTGATGAACAAGTCTCTGAGGCAGGGTTGCGATGGTTCCAATCCTGTCTTCACTACTCACAAGAGCATTTCCCAGACTCCCTTTTGGGTAAATGTGGCCAATAAAATGTAAGTAGTAGTGTGAACCACTCTGAGACCGCCCACGTGTGGTCTTTTCCCCATTGGTGGAATGAAGCCACCACCAACATGAACTGGGTATCCTCAAAATGAAATGTACCTGAGTCCCGTGGTCAGTGCTTAGAAGAACGTTGCCTGCCCATTGGCAGTACCTTGCTTAGGCTTTAGGTGAGTGAGAAATCAACCTGTACTGCATTAAGCCACTGAGATGTGGGGGTTCTTCTCTTAAAGAAGCCAGCTTCACTCTAGCTAATACATCATTCTTTCCTGCTTTCTTATCTAACTTAGCAAATAAAAACACAAGTCCAGTTGCATCCAAGGAATTGCAGGGGAAAAAAGCATGGTTTCACTTTTACTCTGTTCCCTTGTAGATAAGCAACTGGCTATTCTCCACCCGCAGGGGAAGCAGTGAAATGTTTCAAAAGACCACAGAGCACTTGTTTCCAATAAGCAATGGATAATAACAACAATAACAGTAATACCATTAATGGCAATAATAATAAACATTAATCTCTCTTTAGCAAACCCTGAATGGTGTTCAGTGGCCCAAGGGTCATTATGACTTGGATTGTGACTAAGGCCCCACTGTGGGCCTTTTCTGAAACAAAGGTGGGGGCACAAACCTCTGCGCCTGGCACACAATAGAACATAACCTCCTTCTCTCTGTTTTCGCAAGAAGCCAGTGGAGATCTGTCAGGGCCAAGCTTTCTAAAGAACCTCCGAGAATGAGAACGCCCGGTGCTGCACGCTTTACTGGAGAGCACCAGGTGGGCATAATGAAGTCAGTAATTTCTCCTGCCTGCAGCCTTGAATTAGGCCAAATGGTTGAGCTTTTTAGGCTGATGAAAAAAGTACCACGGAACTTTAGGCAAATGGTTACGCCTTATCAAATTATTTGAAATCTCTGGAGTTGCGTCTCTTTTATGGCTCCTGTGGCTCCAAATTGGCATACCTGTTAACTTTGAGTGTTTAAATTTCTCTACAATATTATTGGATTTAAGACACAGTGCCATCCCCAGACTGCACATGAATTACAGAGAGTCAGGGAAAGAGAGAGAGTCTCTCCATTTCCCGGCTTAAAAACCTTTACCACAACTAGTAGTTAGTAGCTTTCAGAAACATTTTCTGGATAAGTAACCACGGTCAAATCACATAGTTTTGCCCCCATCCCCTCCTTCGCTCTTTTCTTTTATTCCAGGGTTTTGAGTGCTGGTCTAAGAGCTATAATTTCATCTTTGGGCATATTTCTTCAGGCATTCTTAATGAGGCATTTGATTTGTCCGGTCCTGCCTACCTGAATTCAGCCTTTTAGGGATTTGGGGTTGAGCGAGTGTGGGAAAAGGAGCGTGGAATACCACCGTGCTGCTGAGAAAATACAACCTAAGGATTCGAAGAGATTGAGAATTATCTTTTTTCCCCCTTAGGCAGGACTACATCTAAAAGCATTCTGGACAGATAATTTTCCATTCTCAAACATTTATTGCACACCTATTGTGCACTGTGCATCACTGTGTCCAGGCATGAGAGATACAAAATGAATTTGTATTGTTTTTAAATGCTTTTAAAAATGTGCGAATATTAGTATTTATGAACTTCTATTTGCAAACTCAATCTAAGAGTAACTAATATTCTACCTTTATTATTTAATAATTCTGGACATGAAAACAAGAAAAAAGGATAAGAAATAGTTTATAAAAAATGGAGTTTTGCTTATCTTGTTTACTTAGTTCTGGGAGCCTTAAATATGTGATTAATAGGTATTTTTCTTATAAGTAAAAGAGTTATGGGACAGAAAGGCATTTAGATAGTTCTCTAATAACTGAAATAAAGCACTAAATGCTGAAATAAATGAGATATTTCCAGATAAGTTAAATATTTCCATACTGGGAGTAAGATTTTTTGCGCTTATCACTGGACTTTGTGTGTGTGGAGTCGCCTGTGGGTTACATTGCTGAAGTTTCTAAGTGGAACTGGGAACTTGTGATAGAGAATCAACACTGTAAGTAGTGAGTAGGTCTCCAATGTATTCCGCAAAGTCCTGTGATACAGATTTTTAGTGAATTAAGTAAAAACTTCTTTTTGGCAAAATGCATATATTTTAATAGTGAAATTTTTTTTTTTTTTTTTTTTTTTTTGTGGCTTGGCTGTTACTTGAGGAAAGCCAGTTTAATTAGTAAGTGTATGAGGATATAGGTGTAGATAGTTTGGGGAGAAATTTGAAGATGGATTTCTTTTTTTCATTCCTGGATTGAATAAGTTAGAGTATTTTAAAATTTGTTTCCAATTTCCTTTCGTGAGAAGTTTAACACTACAAAACGTATTTTATTAAATACATTGGTAGAAGCCCCCTTTAATTCACCAGGTAATGTTCTGGTTTCACCAATAAAATTTTACACCTGGGAGAAGGGAAAACACAGGAGGAGAACTCTCTAAGGAGAATAGAAAATGACTGGAATTATTGAGACCAAAAATGCAAGGAAGACTGAGTAGTGGAAGTAAGAGTAGTGAGAGGTGAAGTAGTGAGATGCCAGGGGCCCAGCCTTTGTACACTGTTCCTTAGAGGGACAAAAAATAGTGGTAGAGAAGCGAATCTACTGGAAGTGAGTGCCAGGGAAAGTCTAGGCGAGCTCCTGGGTAGAGTGTGGTCAGCAAGCCCAAGCACAAGAGGACCACTGTATTAACTAAGACAAGATAATGTGTTTGAGAAATCAACATGGTTATAAGCTCATTGGAGAAGAGATATTTTTGTGTTTTTCTTTGAGGGTGGACAGATCATGTCCTGAATGTCAGCTTCCCTTGATATGGGAGAAATTTAAAAAGCCTTTAATATGTTAAACTACTGACTGAGAACCCTACTGCCCCAAAGCTGGAGGAGGATTGAAATGTTGAAGGAAGGGAGGGGAGCTCTAACTTCAGAAAAAATTAAATTTCCTGAAATTGGGAGGTTGTGGGGTGGGGTAGGACTTTTGCTGGGTGCCCAGGCATTTGTGCCAAGGTTCTGGTACCTGTGATGAGGGGTTTATGTGGATGCTGGGCCTGAACCCTTAGCGTTGGTGGCACTGGGGGCTGTGATACGTGTTCTAGAGGCATGTTGGGCAGAGGGGTGTGGATGCTACAAAGATTCAGCCTTCCTGCTCTCATGAGGTCTGTGTAGATTCAGACCACGAGCCTCTTAAAGGTGAACCCAATGACCCGAAAGCTAGAGGTTCCCTAGCTTTAATCTACTATAGCAGATTTCTTGTAAGATTTCAAGTAAGGGGGGGGAAAAAAACCACTCACCAAAATGACTGAGGTGTGATTTCTTGGAACCAACTGATGTGTGGGGATTGAGCTACATTAAATGTAAATTAAAAAAAAAACAAAAAATACATTCTGCTGTTGGTGTGTCTTCACATGCTTGTTTTTATAATTTTACTACACATGCAGCAGTCCTTCAAAATACTTAGAATTGTTTTGAATGTTTTAGATTTTATATAAATGGTATCATACGGTTAAGAGGAATGGGTTGAGGGAGCAGAGTCTCTGTGTACTGTGTTATTTATTTTAAAAAAGATCTGAAACAAATATAGTAAAATGTTAACATTTGTTAAATCTGGGTGGTGGATATACAGGTGTCTGGTAAATTCTTATTTCTGTACTTTTCTGTATGTTTGAAACATTTGGCTATTTTTTAAAAAAGAAAAAAAAAGCCCCACAAAGACAAAAGACAGCATGATGTTTTTAGACTTCAATTGTCATAAAATGTTTAACACTGATTTTGCTTGAAATGTTTGCTAATTGGTTTGTTGCAACTCTTAAGGTACTTCAAGAACTTGAATTGAAGCCTCGCTTATTTGGTGACATCCTGACATTGCGAGCTGAAAATGTCCCAAAGAGAACTCTTGAACTTTTACTATCGCATTTGGTTTCCGCTTGTCTATTTTAGTAAAGGGTACAACTGTCCATTCTATTACTTTATCCAGAAATCTAGCAATTATCCAGGAATCTTCCCCCCGCCCCCCAAATTCCTATACTCAAGTCATGGATTCCGTCTCCAAGCACACATGTTCTCCCTAGCTCCGCTGTCATACCTTATCTGGGCCACCTTCTCTCCCCTGGACACCCCAACGGCCTCCCAACTGTCTCTGACCTGACACTTTCCAAACCAACCCCTTCTCTAAAACAGCAACGGTGATTTTCTTAAAGAGATGATTCGATCTTGTATTTCCCTGCCTAAAAGCTTGCCATGACTTCCTCAGATACGAATCTTTAACCACTGCTTCCATGGCCTTGAACGATCTGACTCTTGTCCTTCTCTCCAGCCTTATATTTGCTCCTTTCCCCAGCCCTTATATGCTCCAGCGATTTTCAGTTACAGGAGCACACCAAGCTCCTTCCCACCTTAGGGATCTTTGTGTGTTCTTTCCCCTACCCGTACCCAGTCTGCATAGCCAGATCCTTCCTTAAGTAGGTCTCGGCTTACATACCTTACTGACCGCTGTACTCCAAGCAGATCTCCCCTCTTGCCTTCTTTGCTAACTCCCATTTTTGTTTCTTTTATAGAACTTTCTGCAACTTCCAATTATTTCATAGGGTTGGTTGATTGACTGACACTCATCATCAGTGTTTGGCTGCCCAGAATCTAAATTCCTTTTATATATGTGGGGACTGTCCCACCTAATGATAATTTAAGCCTGTCTTTAGTATAGAAGTTAACAGCGGCTGATACTCACTTTCTCAGAGTCCCTTGCATCTTGGAAACATGACCTAGACTGTGCCATTCGCATCCCTTGCCCCATACTCTGACTTAGAAGCTAGTGAAATAATGAAGCAGGAAATGCTCAGAATTGTTATTACCGACAGTGGCAGCAGCAGTGGTTAAATCCACTTCCAGAAACGGTGGGCATTATGGGCATAGCGGAACCGCTCTGCTCTCTATTTCCAGAATGGGTGGGGTGTCCATGCTTGGGTGTGTCTGTCCAACAGGGCAACCTGGGATGTTTTCACTGAAACTGGCGTGATTTGGAGTCTTGTTTCTCACTGTATGGCCTTCAAATCTGAGCACCCAGCACTCTCTGTGATTCTATAAGTTCCCCAACCAATTTTTTTTAACAGATACCTCTTTTGCCTTAAATTGACTCTAGTCAGTTTCTGTTTCCTTGTCAATATTGGGGCTAGGGTGAAGCCAACCCCATACTTGCACACTCCTGAGAGTGAAACCTCCTTAAATCCTGTGCTCTAGGCGCCCCTCGTACCTCACTCTAGTCCCCGCCCTGTGCTTGCACTGGGAAGAATGAGTTAAATTGAACTTTTCTCATAAAGCCAGGTGGTAGAATATCTCTGCAGGATGGGCAAAGAATGAGAATCTTGTTTCTCCAAAATTAACCCATCTCTCTCTTCCAGTCTGTATAAGATGAGGCAGAGAATAACCTGAAATTTGGAGAGGCGTGTAGGAAGACTCTCTTTTCAAAGGAATCACCAATGAGCTATGTTTCCTTTTGCCCTACCAATAAGGGAGGGAAGCATCAAGCTTCCCCCTCATCTCAAAATGAGTAGAACTTCAAGAGCATGCCTTGTAGTCTTGTTCATCTACTGTAAAGGCTGAAGGACCCAGAGACCAGCATTTTCTTTTTCTTTTTTTTTTAAATAATTAACTCTTTTTTTTTTTAAGATTTTTTTAAAAAATGTATTTATTTTAGAGAGAGGGGAAGGGAGGCAGACAGAGAGGGAGAGAAACAGCAATGTATGGTTGCCTCTCACATGGCCCTCACTGGGGACCCGGCCCGCAACCCAGGCATGTGCCCTGACTGGGAATCGAACCGGGACCCTCTGGTTCCCAGCCCGCGCTCAATCCACTGAGCTACACCAGCCAGGGCGAGACCAGCATTTTCAATGCAATATAAAGATGACAGGCTGTGGCTGGCTTGTTGCCCTGGATGGCAGAGTAGACTACACAGCATTGGAAAGGGCCAGAACTTCCTGAGTTGGGAAAGAATTTGTATGTAAGTCTCCTGTAAGGAGAGTGAGGCCTTATAAATGGGAGCTGGCCTGTGTATTGACTCTGCCCAAGACAATAATGTAGAGCCGCTAAGTGGTCCAAACAGAAACCAGAGGCTGGTGAAGAGGGTCATACATGACCAGTTTATGGGCCTTGATTCTATCAAGGGCAATGCAGATCACAGGCATTGTGCGGTCTCTAAAAACCCACCAAGATGCCTTAGGAGAAAGAGAATCAACCATTGGCATCTTCCACAGCCAGATGGTATTGCTAAGAAATGCCAACTATTGCATTTGGGTAAAACTATTATTTTCCTCAACCTCTTAATAATATCTTCTCCCTCACCACTGGGCCTGGCCCTGAAAGGCTTGAAATATAAGAGGATTCACAACTTCCATGCTTATCATGATGCTTCAAGAAGCCATCACCTCTCACCTGGATATTTGTAGTTGTCTCCTGATTAGTTATCAATTCTAATCATAGCAGCAAGTGATTTTGATAAAGCCAACACGAGATCAAGCCATTCTTCTGCTCAAAACCTTCAGTGGCCCACAATGACCTACAAGACTTTACGTGATCTTGGCCACTCTATTCTGGGGCTGCACATCATTCTACTCTCCCCCTTCTACTACTCTACTCTAACCAAACTGTCTTCCTTGCTGCTCTTCAAATAAACCAAGACCTGACCTGCTCTAGAACTTTTGCATTTACTCATCTTTGACCTAGAAATTCTTCCTCCATATATCCATCCTTTTACCTTCATTTATAATTTAGTGCTACCTTCTCTGCACACTCCCACCTCAACAGCAGTTCCTTTATATTTCTTATTGACTCTTCCACTATATTCTTTACTCTAGAACTTATCACTATCCTATTACACGCTTTATTTATTTATCTACTAGAATATCTACTAGAATATAAGCTCCATGAAGATAAGAAACTTTGTCTATTTTGTTTGTAGCCATATCTCCAGCATCTAGAACAGTGTTTGCTGGAATAGGTGCTTAATAACTATTTGTTCAAAGAAAGGGTCAGTTGTGAGTGAAAGTGGCAGTATATCCAGAAGGAGAAAAAGCTGGCCATGCCCCCATCCCTCATACGCACATATCCCCTGAAGTCTTGCAAACTCAGGGAAGGAATCAGTTGAATATGTGGTGAGATTTGAAACTAAATAAAGCTTAGAGTTCTGCTATTACACAAGACAGAGACTATTTATTACCTGATAATGACCAGAGTAGTTATGGGAAAACCTAAAATGCCATGTTGGAGAAATGGAAGTTGAGTAAATAGGAGGCTATTTATAAGCACAGTGTACCAATGAGCTTAGTTTTTCAATTCTGGGTAGAGAAAAGAATTACACTTCACTCCTTTTGGCATTAGGCATGCCCATATGACTTCCTTTCCCAATGAAATGTGAGTGGAGGTGACACATGTCATTTCAAGACAGAAGTGTTAAAAGCTGGTGCATAGTTTGCCACATTCTATTGCTAAGATGGTCATGAAAACACATGTTGAGACATGAAAACACATGTTGAGACATGTTGAGACAACATGTGTTTAGGGTCATAAATTAGGGTCACTGAGTGACTCTAAAGAGAAAAATTCTATTGCCAACTTATGATGGACATGCTATAGGAGCGAGAAATAGACCTCTGTTGTGATAATCCTCTATGATTTTTGAGTTGTTTGAAAGGGCTGAATATTTGGTAGACTATGGTGGTCAGAAATTTTGGTCTTTAAATATTTCTAGCTTCCTGCCTTCCTTATGACTAATTCTGGTCAATGACTTGAGAGCAGAAGTGACATAGGTAATTTATAGAAGGGAGCATCAAATGCAGGATGAACCTCTAGAGATTTTATTCCTTCTGCTAAAGGGCATAAAAGTTTATTTATGCAATTGAGGCTCCCTGGAATCTAGAGGACAATGCAGATCTTTGAAATACAGTAATTACTTGTAAAAGGTAAGTTTACCAAACAAGAAGACTAATTTTAGTTTGTTTTACTTTCATTCCTTCTTTCTTCCCTCTTCCCTCTGTGCATTCTTCTTTGTAGTAATTATTGTGGCTGAATCCTCAAAAGTAATTTCCTTCTATATTATTAGTCTTAGCCCATTGGATAATCCCATTACCCTTGCCAGTGATTGGCTTATAAAAAGCATGTGGCCAAAACCTGCCAATACAACATGACTAAAGTCTTATGGGAAATTCTGTGAAAAATTTTCTTTCTCCAAGAAGAAAATACAAGAACAATTTTCTACTTGTAATGTTGTTGTAAATAGCTAGGATGATGCCTAGGATTCTTACATCCATTTTCCTATTGGGCTAAGGATAAAGTAAACACAGAAAAAGACTGAGCCAAGACCATTGCTAAAAAACAGAAACAGAGTTCCTCCTACTTCTGGACCTTTATCATGAGAGTCAATGATCCCCATATTGTTTATATCTGTTTGAGTTAGAGCTTGCTGCTGGTTGTAGTTCAAGAACTCCAATCAGACACACCTGTATTCCTTTATTTTTCCTTCACTCTGCTCCAAAACATAGATTTTTATCCCAGTAACAGTAAGTTAGTAAGGATATAAAGCATATGGTCAGTAGACCCACCCAAGAAAGTATCTTTCCAAGAACACAAGGAGAAGTTCATGGGTCTAGCAGAATGGAGTGAGAGAAATGGAGTCAAAAGTAACCAGTAGGTCTGAAAACCATGTGTATTTGGTAAGAAGCAGAATAGAGAAAGTATATTAAGCAAAACAGAGCTTGACGAAGAGGTTGGTTCAGGATTAAATCCGTGAATGCTTGTTGCCTATTGAAATGTTTTGTTACCCAAAGTTCTACATAGCTTCAGCCAGGAGAGCTTGCAGACCCTAAAGGATCAAACCAGATCACATGGAAATGACCAAGCCCTTCATCATTTTCCATCTTGAGTGTACTTTCATAACTTATCTGATATAAACATCTCAGAATTATCACAACAAACCTCTGCTTTCATGACTTTTGTGTCATATTATTGCAGAAAATAATATTGAATAGCTTTCCATTTGGAACTTCGTGCTATCTTTTAATTCTAGCAGTTACTGAAAGTTTTTTAAAAATGAGTTCATATACTAAATATGTCTTGAGATTCTACTGTATTCAATACATTAAGGTTGATTTTGTCATTTTAAGATTAATGTCTACTGTAAGACTTTAAGGAGCAAGCAGTAAGATCAGCAAGACAAGTCAGGAGAATGGAATGAGTGTGAAATGAGAGTTTTTAAAATGTGCTTGAGGAGCCCTTTGGATGGTCATTTTCTTCCAACTAGGTGAATCAAGAAAGTCTTGACAGAGGAAGGGACACACAGAAGTTGGGTCTTGAATATCAGGTAGACCCTCAAAAGACAAAAATGTTGACTAATGTGAAACCATGCATAGAATAAGTGAATTTCTAGGAAAACAAGAAACCAAGTTAGGCTGGATAGTTATACATGAGGAGGTCTCCTAGGCGGTAAGCTTGGCACTGGCTGGTACACTGGCAACTGGCTGTACCTGAACATCATGCAAGGAGCCAGCCCTTATTTTCCAGATTATCTGAAGAAAATGTTTTAAATCAAGGAAATGAGATCGGCTTTGTGAAAGTTAATTCAGGCAGAAGGGGTATAATTCAGGGACGGGAGGAAAGAGAGACAGGAGGCAGGAGGACCTCTCAAGGAGCTACTTTCTTAATGCAAATAAAAAAGAGTATTGAAAAATGTACATTGTTATCTGGGGTGGGAATAAAGAAAAAGGTTCAGCTGCTGATTGAGTTAGAATCAACAGGTTTGGGGGTGGGGCTTGTGACTGAGTTCTAGTCAATGGAATCTGGGTGGAATTTAGATAAACCACTGAAAGACCTGTTGCTTCAAATATCCTACATGCCTTCACAGTTTTCTCTTTTCTTTTGTAATAACCTTGGAAAGTGTTCCAGATAGTAGAGCCATATGATGGAAGGAGCCCAGACACTTTTGTCACAAGATCCCAAGAACAGTCATGAAGTTTTTGTTCTATTTGTTATGGCAGCATGGCCTAGCTTATAATAACTTACACTCTTGTTTTTAAAGACGTCCATGAATTTGGTTCAAGATATGATGAGTTGGTAATAACTACCAGGCAGTGGGAAAGCCATGCTTAGAGTTCAAGAGGTTGTTAAGAATAGAGTTTCCACTTTCTTATTTATCCACATAAGTATTCCTTATGAAATGATTAGTGCACACAATTCAAAGGGTCCAAGAACGTTTATTTTTTTACATTGACCTACAAATCTGTATCCAAAATTTGAGTTCTTTCATCATTTATCTAAATAAACTTTCCCACCACTGCACCCAACACCAAAACTTTAGAAGGAAAACCTACCCCATCCTTCCAAATTACTCTGGAGCTATAGGACACAAAAGAAGGAGAACTCCATTTGTGTGATGTGGAGGTCACCAAGGAGGTCTAAAAGCTTCTAAAAACTCTTCCTCAGAAGAAACTGGCACGTGAACAGAGCTTTCAATCACCAGGCAACTCTCTTCTTTTAGAGATAAAAGCCCACTCCATCAGATATGCATTCACTCTCCTAAGAATAAAGAGTTTCTGAAAAGGAGATGAAAAGAAGCATAGATTCCTAGGGGCATTTATTTAGTTATCACACCAAGCTGACCTCTCTGCCCCTCCCCTAATAGAAGCAAGCTTATATTGTACAATCAGGTCATGGGACCAAGGGCTTTCTTAAGGCTCATAATAATGGCGATAACTAACATTTATCATGACCCCAAACCCCTGGTTTTACACTTATTGTTTTATTTAATTCTCACTATAGCCCTCTGAGTTGGATTGTAATAATCGTCCCATTTTGCAGATGAAGGTAGAGGCTTAGTGATTTGCTGAAAGTCACAGCACATAAGATGCCCTAGAATTCAAACTCAAGTAATCTGATTTCAGAATTCAAGTTCTTAATTACTATATTCTATTAATTGGAGAACTTAATTTTTTAAGAAATTTAAGATATCTGAATTGAACGCACGCTATATTTTCACTGGAAGTGTTTTTCTTTCTTTGTGTATGTAAAATAAGAGTACACCTTACAACTGATTACATTTTAGATTTCATAAATATAATACAATGCTAATAGGCCTCTACTGACTGTTCAGGCATGTGTAATTATGCAGAAAAGCAGGGACTGACTTAGTAAGAAGCTATATATTAAGGAAGAAGCTTTCCAACTTTCTCACAGAGCAGAATGCATTATGCAAACAAAATCTGACATAGAACTCCAATATGTAAAGCAGAGAAAAGTGGTGTTTCATTAGTATAAATGTACTTTATGTTCGAATTATAGAACATGTATTTATTATATTGGTAATCAGGCAGACTACTTGTTAGCACACTGGAGATATCCAGTAGGATGAATTTCCATTTGAATGTGCAATTTTTTAAAATTAGTGTTTTAGTAGTATTTGAAGATATAATTTAAGTCATTATATTCAAATCAAACATGAAGGAAATCAGGACATACCTTTGTGGAATCCATAGCTTCAAAACTGTTCTATAAGGACGGTTTAAATAACCACATGACAATTATCTTTATAAGACCAAAAGATCACCAGTTTTGTTTTGCATTGGACATTATTACACTGAAAGCTATTTGAAGTAAATTAACTATCCACAGGTCAGCCTGGTAAAAATCATAGAGCTTGAGGGAGTCAGAGATATATCTTCTTCCAGTTCTCTGACTTCAATAACTTCACTCCTATTATCACCAGGCATTTTCAGCAGTATAACAGCATTTCCAGGGGCTGACTCTCTAGGTTTGAGTCCCAACTCCGTATCTTATAAAGCACATGAGTTTGGACAAGTTATTTAACCTTTTCTAGCTTTGGATTTCATCTGTAAATCAGAATCAAAATACCTATAATTATTTTGTAGTATCATTCTAAGAAGCAAATGGAATAATATGAATAAATCACTACTTATAATGTCTGTAGTATGTAATTAATAAATTTTAGTTTTTATAGTTATTAAAATGTCTCTACAAAGAGAAAATTATCATACTAGTGGCTGGGGACAGAAAGATGTTCAAGTGCTGGTCTCTGCTATCCAGGTTTCACCAATTCGAGGAGACTGGAAATAAACATAAAACATAAATGGCAATAAAAGTCAACACAAAGTAAAAATCAAATGAATGACAAAGAAAAGGCTTCTATGAATTACAAAGGTAAGAGCACCTTGTTTTCAAATTATACATATTAAGCAAGTTTTTTGACCTCATGGCAATATAAATATGTATGATTGAAGTTGCAATCTGGAGATCTGTGGGAATATCTGGGCCACTGATACACTGATATTGGCCTGCAATGTTTAGAAAGGTTTTGAGCCAACTTCAAAATATCAGGATACTTCATATACAAATCTAGATGTTCATAGATCTGTGGCTTCCCTGAAGTCCAGAGACCTCACCTCTTTCTAGCAGAAATGTGGAGCAGGGAAGTCCAGCCTGGGCACAGGAATCAAAGGGAAAACATTCAAGCAACTGCCCTGAAATCTACCAGCCACAAGCATGGGGTAGTGACATGACTATAGCGTTCCTCTGAGATATGCCACTTATGAAAAGTACCTCCAAAGGGAAAAGGAGACTCTGCTGTCCCTCAATGGGTTTTGCTGAGATCCTCTGGAGGCTGGGGAGGAAACAGTCAAAGGAACCTCTTCCCTTTGCTCAGAGTCACTCTGTTAGGAGATAGGAACCAACAACCTTTGGAGGGAGGTTCAGTGCAGATCAATACAACCAAGCATAAGATCAGAATATTATAATAGAAAAAATGTGAATGAAGTTTAGATTTAACTTTTGAGGGAGCAGAATAAACTATCACCCCACCATATGTGTGTGACTTCTCCATTTCTGACAGCAATTTCCATTTTTTAAATAGAAATTTTCAACCTTCTGTGCATGTCTATGTCTGCTCGGAACAGTTTGAGACCTTGTTACTGTTTTAAAATGTATGCATGTTAAGATAACTCTCCAACCCAAAAGAAAAAATAAAACTCAAAAAGTTTTGTTTAAAAATAAAATCTGAATTTCCAGGTTTTTTTTCCCCCAAAAGGATCTTACACATTGGACCTTTACTCTGCATATTAAAAATCACTGAGGACCAAGTAGTGGCTCTTACAAAAGGGAATGGGCAGTCTGATTAGCCAGAGACCTCACCCCTCCCTATTGTTTCCCAAAGCTGTGATTAATTACACATCTTATTAGCACTGGCCTGTACTTTTGTCTTTTTTTCCACATCTTCTTTGTGGAAGTAAAGAGTATTACTACATGTTTACTATGCAAACAAATGTCTCTTTGTACCTGGTTTGCTTTACTCATTTGCCATATCTGTCTGTCTCATACAGGCATGCGAATCTCTATTCTGAATGATTTATAGACTTGCGTACAAAATGACGTTTGAAGAGTGCTCACATTGGAAGAAAATGTGCAATGAGGTAAGTGATCAGGACAAAAAACAAATATTACAGCGATCAAAGGAACGAATTGATATTATCAGATAAGATTTCAGAGAGGACATGGGTCTTAAAGAAACATGAGTTTTTTCACTAGAAAAATGATGTCTGGGCAGGTAAATGTCTATACCATGCGAAATAAATAGTTGTCTAGAGACCCTTGGCATCTTTCCTTCTCTCTCCTAAGGTAATCACATCACTCCCCTGCTTAATAGCTTTTAATGGCTTCTCATTGTTTTCAAGATAAAATCCAAAGTCTTTAGACTAATTGACATAGGAATCTCTATGATGTGGCTCCTGGCTACCTTCCTAGGCTTGTTTTGGGCAGCACAAATCTCCTGGCCCCTATGAGCTAGCCATGCTCAACAGGTTGCTGTTCTCACCAAGCATGTTCAAGATTTCATATTTTGAACATACTGTTTGTTCAGATTTTACTCCTTGCCCCACCCCATCATCGCCTCTTCTGAGAAAGCTTCTCTGCTATCGTCTTCCTCTGAGGCTGAGTTTAGGGCTCTTTCTCTGGGTTCACTTAGCACAGTGAGCACGGCATCTTCACATTACGTCCCCTGAGTTGTCATAGTCTCTTTATTCGTCTCCCTCAGTGGACTCACAGCTCTTCGACCTAGTGGGGCTGGAATGCAGGCCTGGGAGGAAACCTTAGGAGGACTTATCACCCCTCAGGGAGTCACTTTATGAGTCGGTAGAACACTGTAGGAATGTTCTTCATTGTGCAACTAAGCTGACAGCCAGGACTTCCCTATCCCTCTGGGATTTAAGACAACTCATCGTGAACTCTGAAAATCCAGAGCCCTCTCCATTTTTGCAAATTCCTGACAACTGACTTCTTCATTCATCTGTTTATTCACATCCTGGCTCTGAAGTGCGAGTTCTCTCTTCCATCTGCATTTTCCTGGAGGCAACACTCAGCCCCTCCACCAGCTTCCAGGAAAGATCCTCTAGGAATTAGCTTTGGGCTGGTCCAACTGTTTGACTAAAAATTTGAGGGTTTAAAGGAGAGGTCACCACATAGATGAATATTCTCTCCATGCCTAATTCTCTATACTGTTCACCTTCCTCTAGCACTTGTCAGGGTATGTCCCTAAGCAAGTGCTGTTTCCTTTCTAAAAGCAATGGTTAGGGTGCCAGCTGTTACTACATCATAAACTCATGTTGATCCTAAGTCTCTCTCTTCATATATTTCTATCCGTTTTCCTTAGATCTACCTGATGGAATGATCCAAAATGAGTTAATCTTCTATAAGAATGATGTTCAAATCTTTCATACAGTTGCGATCTCTTGCAGGTCAAACATCTTCATTATCTTTCTCCAGGATTGGGGGGCTCTGAAAAATAATTCTTTTTTTCAATAAGAAAAATATTCACAGATTTTCATAGTAACATTTTTGAGAGTTTTTATGTGCAAACCATTCCTCAAGGTTACCTTAAATTAATCCTGTGAAATCTAGCATTTTTTTCTTGCCTTCATATGGACAGAAACTTTGGGGACAAGTAAAATAGATTATTTCACCTGACTTATTTACACAAAGTGAAAAATGGGTCACAGCCTTTTTATTTAAGCTGATCAACTTAATTATAACTCTTTGGATGCAAACATTTGCAATATTTTCTGTGGTTTGGGTGTAATTTCCTGCCAGAGAGTGATGTGGAGGCGGAGGGGAGAGCAGGGGCTGCTGAGTTCTGGCATCAAATTCTTCAGTCCAGCTGCTCTCTGTTAAATGTCAGTGACCTTACTCAATGGCACCTAGACAGTCAAGGTCCCTATAATGAGAAAACCAAATTACAGGTAAATAATTTTCACAGTTTTCTGCGAGGACATCCAAGCTGGTGACAAATTGATATACTACTGTCTGTATGGAAGGCTAGCTTTCAGAAAACAGGCCACTCCCAGTGCAAATATGCACAACTTCAAACCTCTGAGATATAAAAAGCATCCTTCACCCAAGTCTCTTGTAGAATGTTGAACTGTAGAGCATATTTGTTTACACTTGGAAAGCCCTGCCAGAGAAACAAAGTGAGAGAAAACTGTTCAAGCACCAGGAACCAGGAGATCATGGAAAAAATACCAAACAAACGAACAAACAAATAAACAAAACACCTAGCAATGAGTAGATGATGTAGGTCCAGGGATAAAGTCTTAAATTGTAAATTTTGTTATCCACTCGCTGCCTAACTTTTAAATATTGACAGTTAGGGGATCCCTCCCTTGTAACTACATGTGTTTCTCAAAGGTAATTTCCTCAAGCAATAATTAAACATAGTAATTATAATGGTCATAAAAATAAGTAATATTTATTAAGGTTTTCCTAGATGTCGAGTTCAGTTCTAAAAACTTTTCCCTTGCATTCTTCATTTCATCTTCACAACCACACCGTGAGGTAAGAATTATTATTGTCCCCCTTTTGCAGGTGAAGATTCTGAGGCACAGAGAGGGTTTAATTTGTCTGAGGTTGAATAGCCAGTAAACAGCAGCACAAATAATCAACCCACACAACCTGTCCCCACAGCTCTTGAGCTCAATCCCAGACTGGCTTCTGTAAAGCATAGTATCTTTTCCCATAGGAGTAAAGACATCATTGGGTGGTGTACCACTGACCAAGAGCTTAGCCTTGAATAAAATAAATGATTAAACTAATGTCCAAAAAGTAAAGATGCAACTAAATGGATGTCTTCTTAGAAGAAATAGTAAATAGTCAGGCTGAGATCAGGAGTTCCCAAATGCTGGGCTGCAGAAATGGGTCCTAACCCTGGAGTTATTCTTTGAGTCTGAGGTCAAGTATGAAACTCTCTAGTTCTAATATTTCTCCAGATGATTCTAATGCAGATACATGTTAGAAGATCACTGATCTAAGTCTGATTTTCACATTGAATATCTACCATTGGCTGGTTAGATAGAGGTAAAAAAAGAAAAATCAGCCATGACTTCAAGGTACTCAAAATCTAGGTTTGTGTTGGGAGAGTGGAATAGGCAAGTAAACAGCTATAATACAGTATAATGAAAATCTCTGACAGAGTAAAGGGGGTGCTAATTCTAAGAAAAGAAAAGACACAACAGAATCAGAAAATGCTTTTCAGGGGAGATGACCTTCCAGCTGAATAATCTGAAAAACAGAGGATGAAGAGGTAGGTTGGAAAAAGAAGGGCAAGGAGGACATTTTCTGGACGCAAGGACATTTGTATATTCATTCAACAACAATGACAACAACAGTAACTATTTATTGCACATTTACCCTGTGCTAGAGGTTGCTAATGTGATGGATAAAGATCATACACAAAGGAATAGAGAGGTGAGAGTATGTTCAATAAACTGAGAGCTGTCGATTTTGTTTAGATGGGTCACAAAGTAAAAGGGTGGCATGATGAGAGAGGTCAGGAGCTGTGTTTCCCGAGAAGCAAACTCTTAGATGGAGATTAGCAAGCAGGTTGTTAATTGGGGAATGGCTTCGAGATCAACACATGTAGAAAATGAGAGAAGGAAGGTAGGACAGGGCAGAAGCAGAAGCTGAGCTGTGATGCAGTCCCTAAGGAGGAGTCGGAGAGCCCCACAGGTAGCTCTGGGTTTGGGGTGGCCAGAAACTTGAAAGTCATGATGCTTAGGACAGAAAAAGGAATCCTTTTAAATAATGGTGGCCAGTTCATTTGTAAATGGACAAAATGATGGGTGGGATTTCTATCTATTGCCATAATGGGGAGATTGGGGAAAGATTTATAATTGTCTCAGATGCTTGTTATTCTCTGAATATTTGACCATGTCTTTTAGAAGATTTCCCTCTCCTACCCCTTTACCCTTTCTAACTAATAACCCAGGGTCATGCACTGAGAGATGAGGGTCCCTCTTTTGCAATGCCCCGTATTGCTTATGAGCTGAAAAGAGAGCCACAAAGAGTCTTATCTTCATGTCAAAAACAGAGCATTTGCCCTATGGTTGTGAAGTCAGACAAAAGAGCCATTTTATTTTCATATTAGTGACAATCTGATGCTTAGAATTATGTAGAATAATAAGTAGAATCACCCCAAATGAGTATTCTATTCATAACCAGAATATTGATTTTATTGCTGATATTAATAACAATTCTCTAGGCTATTGCCTGAAAAAGTACTTTTATCTTAATGGGCTCATTATGCCCTTAATATATTCTTAAGAGCCAGGTGGAAGAAAATTAGTTCCATTTTGCAGAGGGACAGATTAAGGCAAAAGGAGATTAAGTGCGTCACTTGGCCTAATTTCTTCTGGCTGAGGGATGACCCTCCCTCCTCTGGAACTTGTAATTCCTCCTCGCAGTCATGGATGGCATTTATGTGTGTGTCCATGCGTCATTCTGCACCAATTAGATGGTAAATCCTTTGAGAGAAGAGTGCTGTGCCTCAGGCGCCTTTACATTCCTCAATACATGTCCTGTAGTTCTTGCACGTCTCCTTTGCTCATTTGGCAAGCTGACAGGGTGAAGGGAATGAGGAAATTTTACAAAATGCCATTTGAATTCTGCAGTAGAGGCAGGCATGTGCTTGAATTCCTGGTGACTTTCTTGTGACTCAAAGTATGGTGTATGGACTCAGCAATGCAAAGACTCAGGCCCATCCAAGACCTATGAAGTCAGAATCTTCACTTTCACAGTATCCCTGGGTAACTCCCCTGCCCATTAAAACTTGAGAAGCATGGGTCTATACTGTACTTCTTCACTTTGAAAAATATTGAGTGTTTACCACAGGTAAGTGGATACCCAATGGCCTTTGTTCTCTGTGGTTTTACCTGCATGGTTCAACCTTGACCCAAGGGCAATAGACCAGGAATATATAAAACAACATCTAAGGAAACTGACATGAAACCAATTAGTTGTGGAAATCAGTATTTCATTAACACAAGACTAATAATAATAATCTTAAACATAATACTAAGAGATAACTTTTCTTGAGACTCTAAGTCTCAAGAGACTTAAGAGGCTTAAGGGGCATGTAGTCTCTTAACTCTTTTATTATATTTATCTCATTTACTGTGGTCCTGGTACTTTTCTAAATTTATATACATGTATTATACAGTATATGTAACATTTATACACAAACACAGCCATCTGGGTTAAGTCCCACTGTTGTCCACACTTCACATCTGGGCACTGGTGTACCAGATGCCCTGGCTGGAATGTGGAAAGGCCTGGACTTTCACCGAGGCAGTCTGGTTCTTGAGCCTGTGCTCATAATCACCATCTGAAATAGATTTAGAATGACCTTGCTCTACACCTGTAGTTTTGCTCTGTTCCTAACTTCCACAACAATGAATCAGCTCTGGTCCTCATACATAGAAGGGGAGGGAAAAACACGTTGGGAGAGGCAGTGGGTCCATTTTATCTGGATTTTTGACACCAGATCTTTGATTCAATTAGGGCCAGGATGTTCAGAATCTGGCATTAACCTCCTATAACTTCAGCAGCATCTTATTTCCTTAAATTCCTATTACTAGCTTAAAAATTCCATTTCGCCGTCTTGTGTTTCTCCCTCCCCCTTGACCCTTCATGCTTATGTATCTATATAAAACTAATAAAAACTTGAGCAGGAAATATAAAATCACCATGAAACCAAACCAAACCTGCAGCAAGACCTCAGAGGGCCCTGTGCAATCAGAGCTGTGTGCAGCTATTTGCTGGGAGCTGTAAACCTAATAGCTTGCTCTGTGCGAGGCACAGCTGCAAGGCTCTGGAGACAGATATGCCCCTTGTTGGAAAACAGAAGGGCTTGTAAAATTATTTTCACAAACATTTTTTTCTTTAATATTTTCCTAGCTACCTCAGGCACTCCTTCCCCTCTGCCCTACTTAGCTAAATATCGGGGAGTCTAAGAGAAGCAATGATGAAGGAATAATGATTTTCCCCCCATTTATTATGATGGATGAATAGCAAATAATTCTAATAATATTTTCTGTTCAATTTTTAAATAACTCACTTTAAGAAATTTTTTAATATTAGGATTTTTTTCTTTTTAATTTAATTAGTGGTGTGTGTGTGTGTTTTAGGAGAGGAGCATCATCCTCAGTTTGTGGCTTAATTTTGCCACAGGAACACTCTCTTGCTTCCAATGGTATTCCTTACATCCAAGACAGTCTTGCTGTTGCTTTGTACCCCAAGGTCCTCTCCTCATCTCACAGAGATGTGAATTTATCCCAAGTCTTTTTTCTTACCCACACTCACAAAAGCCCATTCTTCTTTGGACTTACATCCTGCACAATTCTCTGTGTTTCTGGATACTGGGGTTACCATTTGGTGTGTGTTTCCTAAGCCTGTTTTCCTTGAAAAAGGGATTGGATGCTCCTTTCATTTGGCTTGTGTTTCCACTCCTGTAGGCGCTAAAATGTTGGAATCAGCCACAGTTATGTTTAAATCTTGCTTTGGTGATTACTACATAAATAAAATAGCTTTGAAGGAATCGCCCCATCTCTCTCACACTCAGTCTTCTCAATTATAAAATGTATTCAACAGTATGTGTCATGTTAATGTCTCTGTCCACAAGTTAACTCATTTAGTCCTCACACAACCCTTTAAGGGAGGTACAGTCAACACCCTGCTTTATGGATGAAGAGAGGAGAGGCCAAAATCATGCCCAAGGTCATAGATATGCTAAGTAAGGACCTGGAATTCTCTCATGGGTATTATGACTCAGGAGCTTTCGCTTTTAACCACTTTGTGATGAAATATTTTAAATTGCAGGGGTACTGTGAAGAGTAAGGAAATGACCAATGCTAATTCCTAGCAGTCCTGTACCAGAGTCTGAGATAGTATGTAGTCAGTGTTATTTTTCTTCCATGTGTCCTTCAGATCTCGAATCAACATTTCTTCTGTCTCTTGATTCACTCCAACAATGATAAAAGTGCCTTTTATCACCTCTGTAGAAAGCTGAGTTGGTTATTCTGTTAGGTTATATTATCCTAAGTCCATAACCTTCAAAGTTCACCTTAAATATCATGCACAAATATGTGGCTTTGCATGTGTATATGTGAGTCTTGTCTAGTGACAAGACAAGATTAAAACTTGTCACAAGTGTTTTATCTTCAAAAGATGGAGCAGGGACAGGCATGAAGTATGGAGTAGGCGGTAGAGATAGGTGCTATCAATCTGCATTCAACGCACACTCTCCTGATGCTTCCCTCTCCAGCTCCTGACCTGCAAAACCTCCTCATAGGCCCAGAGTAAGACAAAGAGGAAGAGGAAATAAAGATGAGAATTCACTTAAAATTACCATCTCAAAATGCTCAAGTTCACTAGAAATGTAGCAAGATAGATTTAGGTCTTCAGAATGATATTCTACCTTATACCCAGCAACTGATGTCCTATATATAGGGAGTGCTGGTTCTCAAAGTCATTTTCAGGGAAACTACCCTTGTTCTAGAAGCATCTCATTGCTTGGGAACTTGTCAGAAATGCAGATTCTTGGGTCCATCTTAGATCCACTGAACTGGAAACTCTGGGGGAGGGGTCTAGAAGTCTGTTTTAACATGCCCTCCAGGTGATTCTGATTTGAGCTCAAATCTGGTCATCATAGGCTTGGAGGGGAGGATGCTGAGGGGATGAAGGGCACATTCGTCAAATCATAGGTGCAAGCTAAATGCAGCCCATCACCTATTTTTATAAATAAAGTTTTATTGGAACACAGCCACACTAATTCATTTATTTATTTATAGGTTTTGTGCCATTATGGCAGCCTTGAGTTGTTGCAACAGAGACTGTATGGTCTACAAAACAAAAACTATTTACTAATCTCTAGCCCTTTACAGAAAAAGATTTCTGGCTCCTGGCTTAGAGAATTACAGGAACAATGCTTCTGAGCCAGTGCTACCTTAAAAGTGGCTCTGCACCTGTGTGTTTTGTGACTTGGGGAAATTTACTTCTGGTCTTTAGTTTTCTCCTCAAAATGGAGTAAGGATACTCTAGCCACTTTGTGAGTTGTGATGATCAGTGAGTCTATGCAAAGGTGCAAGTAGAAGTTCTAATTCTTAATCACTGAATAAGTGGTAGTTACTATTACTGAAATAACACTAGATAAAATTTACTAATTGGTTAGCTTCTACTTTAGTCTGAAGAAAAGTAGGAAAATAACCTGATTTATTGACTAAATTCATGGGTTTGGTGAAGACCAAAGAAAAAAGTTTAGGCTTACCATTCTTCAGTAAGAAATAATGGTTTTTAAAGTAATAAAATATGCTTTGGTTTATACTTAATTTTAAAATGTATTTGTATACTTAGTGTCTTCAACCTTGAGCACACCCAATTAATAAATATTTATTTCTTGATATTTCAGAATTTTACAAGTCTCAGTCAATACTTTTATTTATTTTGAATATAAATATGGAGAAAAATATTTTTGGAAAAGGACCTTAATTCAAGCACATTTACACTTGACAATTTTTTTCTCAACTATGGACATTAGAATTTGAATTTTATGTGAATAATAAAAACAAAAATTACTAATATTCATATCACAGTGTTTACAGACATATATGTTACAATATATATGTACATGAAATACATATATTTTGTATTAACTGAAATGTGAGGTTAAAACTACACAACTCGTTTCAGTTCCTTATATCTTTATCTAGAGGTTTAAAACAACAACAAGTTATTATTATTTATGATTCTGTGGGTTGGCTTGGCTCAGTTGGGCAGTTTTCTACTCTACGTGGTATAGCTGAGGTTACTTACTTGTTTGGCTGCATTCAGCTGGAAGATTTGCTGGGGGCTGGAACTTCCACAAAAGGCTCTCCTCTTCCAGGGACTCCCTCTATGTGGCCTCTCAACAGTCATTAGGCAGACTGAGCTTCTTTTATCATGCCAATGAACTTCTAAGATGGACTATTCCAAGAGGATAAGAATCAACATGTAAGCATTTATCAAAACTCTGCTTGCATCAAACTTGCTAAGGTCCCATTGGCCAAAGCAAGTCACATGGCTAAGCATAGCATCAATATGTAAGGAGCATTACTATACAAGGGCATGGATACCAGGAGGCTTGCTCATTGGGGGCCACCAATGCACCAGTCGACCACTACCAGTAACTTCTGAATAATGAGAATTTAGTGAATCTGAAAACCCCATTGACTAGACAGCTGCCATTTGTGTAATGGAGAACAGCTATGCACATGGATTCATTTCAACATGTGTTTGGAATCCATTATAGAATACCAATTTCTTTCTGAATGTTTAAGAAACCAGGGTTTAGATAACTAAAGTACAAAAAGAGATCTTCTATTTTTCACTTTCTTATATTCCCTTTTAGGAATTTTGTGTACAAAGGATAGGACAGATGTTTTGGATTAGTTTGCCACAATGTACCAGGCAGCCAGAGTCATATAGCACACGAATTATGCCAGATTTTTCTGAGACGAGTCAAAAGATAGGTTCTGGTGATGAGAAATCAAGGTGGCATTTGGCTGGTAATGTTGAAAAAGCTAAAAAAAAAAAAAAGAATGAAAGAAATACCTCCCACCCCAGCCACCTGGCAATAAACAGAATTATAACTGCAGTCAAATGTTACAGTGACAGCCAATTTTTAATCCATGGGTAAAATGAACATTTCAGGAGATTTATACTTTTTTTCTGAAATGATACTAGATTCCATTAAGATTATATGTTGTTCAAGTTAATAAAATAATAAGAAAATAGGAAAATAAATAAGAAGAATGCATCATCTCCTGGAAAGGTCCAATGAATTTGAATGGGTTAGGTATCATTATAAAGCCTTTTGGAAATCTGTACAAAACTTGATTAGAGATTTTATGTAGTTTCTGAGGGGATCTGCTCAGATAACCTTGAGTAAAAAATACCCTCCTCTTTTTGGGGAGACCATCCTCTCTAAATATAGAACTTCAGGTGCGAGCAGGCATGCCAGCCTGAGCAGCTGAAGAAGCCCTGGTGATCAGTGGAGTGATTGATGGGTTTCTGGATCATTCTCACTTCTGTACAATCTTGACTGAGCATCTATGGAGTATGAACCAGTCTTTAGAATTTATAATACTATTTAGCTTGCAGATAATTTAACAATAAATGCAAGTGGGTATTGAATAAATGACTTATTTTGAAGGCTGCAGATGGTGGCATAAGATTGCATTTGTGAAGATAGGGAATATATATATATATATATATATATATGTACATATATAATGTGATAAACTTAATTCATTCACGCACTCAAAGAGCATTTTTGAGTACTTATTGTATGCCTATCCTGGGCACTTGGAAGAATTTCCCTTCTTTAGGGAGGGGCTTCTGGAGTAAGGAGGGAGATTGGGGCAAGGGGAGCAGAAAATGTCTCAAAATCCTTTGAATTTTTTTCAAAATTTCTGAATCATTATCATTTTTTTTCATAGTTTTTGTTAGATTCTCAAAGGCACCCAAGACCCCAAGATGTTAAAGCCTACAGAGCATGACGGATGGCTGGAGTCATGACTCACTGTCCTGAAGCTCATTTTCTGGTCTAACCCCTTCGTTTCTCAAGTGAGCAAATCCCAGCCCAGAAGGCTGACATGAGGGCTTTGTTCAAAAATCACTCATCTGGTTACTAATAGAGCTCAGTTGAAATCTCAATAAGTTTCATTACCTCTTGCATGGTTCCACTTGAAATGATGATTGTAGTTTATCCCAATGGTAGTTTCTCCAAATTGATATAAACTTCCTAAAATGGAATTGCAGTCTCAGCCATGAAGAGGTGTTATCCTAGCAGGAAATAAAACTTTTTTCCTGGTGTCCCCATTCCCTGCCCCATCATTCCCAAAGGAAGAACGGGAGTGGGATAGAGGACTACTTGCTTGGCTGAGGGCCATAGGAACGGTGAGAAGAATGGCGTTAGTGAACTGATGTCTTTGGTAGAACAAGAAAGTCTACCCACTGGCCTTTATGAAATGGCAGTTGGTCCTTCTCCTTTCTAAGTTCCTCTTTCCTGGTGCAGAGTATTGGATTGTGTTGATTAGATAATGACTCATAAAGTTAGGATGCTTAGTGAACACTGAGCATGCTACATCAAAGAATTCAGGAGAATTCTGGAGGACTTAAAGAGAAAGAGACAAAATGTAGATGGAGCAAAGAAGCTGCAGATTGCTTACACTCCTTGGACCACAGGAGTCAGGGAAGACAAGTTAGGGCCTAGCTAAACAGAGCAGAGGGGCCAGTTCTGACTGAACTGCCAGGACCCCCTTCCAGTGACATAATTGCAGGGGCCCTCTTTGTATAAATGATGTTGTGTAGACAAAAACAAACAAACAAAAAAGTCCACACATTAAATAAGCTGTAGTTATGGGTGGAGCTGCATACTAGCTCTATCGTGAGTTATGGTCTGGGGATGAATTTGGGAGACTTCTTAAAGTTGACAGTGAGGAGATCTGCTTGAGCTGTCAGTGAAAGAGGTTGTAGAAAGCCTGGAAGTTCTCAGGAACTGTGTATCTTTTTTGCCAACTGCTGCCCCGATCATGGTTAGTGTAAGAGCTTAGTGGGCATCCGTGTGATCTCTCCTTCCTGCCTGGTGATCAGGGCAACATGGGAAGGTAACACAGACGAGGGATGTGTGGAGCCACTTCTCCACACGTGATGGCTTTTTCAGACTGGCTTCATCTATTTGTGTGGATCATGAGGATTTCTTTTTATGGTTTGTAGCCATCGACACGGGAGTACTGTCTCAACACAGCTACTTAATTAACTAGGGTGCCATAAAGGCTTCGCCGTTGAGGACATCTCTTTCAAAACATTCAGCTTCCCTAGTCAGAGGCCCAGCTCCACCCAGCATGAATTCTCCTCCAGCCTATGGGGCCAGCACAAGAGGGAGAGAAGGGTTCAATTCCAGGTTCTGTTCTTGGTGGCGAGACTGCGGCAAGTTCAATCATTACCTCCAGTTCTCTGTGCTTCTACCACATAGAAAGGAAGACTTTAAAATCGCATGTGTGTTAAGCTCTGAGAACCTTGGCTACAAAGCTGCCACATAGGCATAAAATATTAGTGTTTTTGGCACTGCCTGCTTTTACTTTCACCAGCACCAAAACGTTTCAGACCAGTTAAACTCAGGAGACTTCTTTTGTGGGAAAAGAAAGTTAAACTGTAACTGTAATCCCTAAAGCCTATTGCTCAAGAAAATGCATCCCAGGAGGACACCTGTAGGGTGGTCTAAGTAGCCCCAAGGTAGAGCAGTGGCAGACAAATGTGGGCCAAATTGGTATTGGGTCTGTATTAGATCACCACATTTGTCTGACAAACTATAAACTCCAGGAAGAAAACTTTGGCCCCCCGATGCTTGGAGACATGCCAAGCCCATTCACCTTCTACATAGGCAAAGAGCAGTCTATAAGGCACAATTTGGTCTGGCCACTCCTTTGCTTAAAACTCTTTGATGAATCCCTATTACCTACCCCAAAAGCCTAGTCTTCTCAGAAGAAAATTCGAGGTGCTCCTTTATTTAATCGATTTTCCCCTCCTTTTCTCATCCTCTGCAGTCCCTTTTCTCCAGCCATGGTTAATATTGTCTCTCTGCAATTGCTACCTCTTCTTATGCCTCATACTAGTCTCTCCAACTGGGATGTCTGATGATCCTTCACAATCACTTAAGGGTCTTCTTCCTTTGGAAGCTTGTCCTGGCCAGGCTTTCTCCAAGGCAGAAAAATTTGCTCTCTTCTCTGTGAGTCCTCTGTTCTTCTATACATGTCATCATCGTGGGTGTCTTTTATAACCAGTGTTTGAGCTTTTAAGGTATCACACGTACTTTGTGGTTTATATCCCCAGCATTTGGCACAGTGCCTTGGGCATAGTGAGTACTCAATAAGGCATGATGAGAGATTAACTGGATGGCTGTTGGTCAGGCTTTTGATAGTAACGTGATTCAGAGTGTTTCAAATGTCTCATTCTTTGGCGGGGTGAGAGAAATGCAGTCAACTCTATTTTTTCTATGTAAGAATGCATAGAGAATTTCTTCTATTATAACAACTATAATTTCAGTGTCATTCTTCTTCCATAGCAGCAATTCCTTTACCGAAAAGGGACTGATAACATCGCCCACCATTTAAAAAGTCTCACCAAACATTGAACAATGCCAGAGAATCCTCATTTGCATTGACTCATAGGGTGCCAAGGTCTGGTACTGCAGCTTTTTATGTGGAAAGGCAACAGAGAGTAGTGGCTGAGAATATGGATTGAGCTGAAATCTCAGCTTTGCCGCCTACTAGCTGTGTGACCTTGGGCAAGTTACATAACCTCTTTCTGTCCTAATTTTCCCACATATAAAAAAATGAGGGTAATGATTTTTTCCACTTCGTAAATAACCATAAGACAAGGAATGAATCTGTTAATATTAAAAGCTTAAACGATGCCTGGCATCATACCCCAGGAAGCAATACAAAACAATGGCCGAAATCAGAGATTTTAGGCCAGATAGGTCTGGCTCTGAGTTTTGTTCACCCATTCACTAGCAGTGAGATCCCGGGCAAGTTGTTCATTGTCTCTAAACCTTAGTTCACCTTCCCTGTAAGTTGAAGCCAATAATTACACTTCCTTCAGCCTTCACTCACTAAGTGAGATATCTTCCTGAAAGCATTTAGCATATTAATTGTTCACCAAGTGCTGTCTACTGGTGTTATTTCCTAAGAGCATCTCCACAAATATTTGAGGCTAACTCTTAATTGGGTTAATGATATGCTTACACCTCTTTCGCCATTAACTCTTTAATTAATTCCACTCACAAGTGAGAAAAAATGATTTCAGTTTGTCTCCCTATACTTCCTGGTATAAATTAAGAGTTGAAATAAGGTCTTTTGCATCAACAAATTGGCGATGGATTTAGTCATGGAATGTGGAATCTTGGAACAGAAAGCTCTCCTAAGTTTTAACTGTTTTATTTTAGACCAGTAGTTCTCAGCGAGGGTGATTTTTCCCCCTTCTTCTTCCTCAGGGGATATTTGGTAATGTCTGGAGACTGTCATGACTATTGGGGGGTGGTATCATCATCTAGTGGGTAGAGGCCAGGGATGCTGCTACACGTCTAGGCCAGTGTGATTCCTCACAACTGTGACACATCTATCTCCAAAGGTCAGTAGTGACAAGGCTGAAAAACTCTTTTTAGGCTTAAGGAAATTGAAGCCAAGACAGGCTAAATGACCTGTCCATGGTTGTGGATTTTATGACATTATTTCTGGCTCCATCGGATCTACTACAAATTATCTAAACAAACACGGAAGGCAGAAGACAACCTGGAATTCAGATTCCTTTTTCAGCATTTCAAATTTCAGTCATTTTGAATATAATGACTGTACAGAGCCCTTATATTCACCACACATAAATTTTTACCCTATTCTCTCCCAGCCACCAAAACACACACAGGCGCACACAATTTCATCACTGGAAAAGTAAAGATGAGAGTTTTTCTCGTTGAAGCAAAGATGAACTTCCCCCTCTTATCACATCTGTCTCAAACCAACTGATTTCATTACCACTGTGAGCCCTAATTACAAGCCTGGGTGAAAAGGCAGTCCAGGGACAGGTTTCTGTTGCCTGGACTAAAACTGGGCCAGGGTTCTCACATAGAATAATCATGGCTTTGTGGTAAGTGGGGTCCACGTCCAATTGCGGAAGTGCAGTGACTACGAATAAAGAACAAGAATAGAAAAGGGGGTATAATTTGATGAACAAGCCACACAAATTCACAGGAAGTAGACTTCATCAGTTCTAGTATCTGTGGTTTTCTTGAATTCTCTTTAGATCTTATTCTGGGAAAAGAAAGTTATCAGGTCAATGGTGTTAATGTGCTTTGTTTTGTTTTGTTTTTGCTCTGTTCTACACCAGCAGAACAAGGAGATATATATACTGGTAACAGATTAGGAATAAAGAAGAGAAGAGATGCTTACAAGGAATCCTTGATGCCAGTCAGGCAGGGCGGGGAGAAGGCAATGAAGAGAAGAAGATGCGTAGTTTTTCAACGCTGAAAGAATGACTGAAAATAGTTTGTTCTCCTCTAGTATCATTAATGAAACCACATCGTGATGTCACTTCTGATCACGCTGTAATTTGAGTTGCTGATCTTCAGATAACACGCTTCCTTTTTGCGCATTCACAGCATGTCTGCAGTGGAAAAGACCTTCAGGTTAACTGTGAGTAGGCGGAACTCGTCAAGAAAAATAACTTCACCACAACAACAACAAATGACGGGAGAGACAGAAACTTCTTTGGGAGAGCAAAGGGGAAAAAAGCGAAGTCTAAGTATTATTACACATGTGAAAGTAGAGTCATTTATTTAATAGAAAGTAACTCATTCACACAAATGTAACTTTGTGGTCCCTCCAAAGTACGTAAATACTACCAATCAGTTCACCACAGATTATCATCAAAATTTCTTGGGAAATGCCTCATTAAAGTGTCTTTAAGGAATAATATGACTGTACACAAGTCAAATAATCTCAAAAAGACGTTCAACACTATCTACTGTAATATCAATTTCCTTCCTTTCCATGGGTACCTCATTTTGCCAAATTTAGTTTTAAATTGAGGTCAGACATGAACCCCTTGAACCACAGTCCACGTTGCAGGAGAAAGATGTTTTCTGTCTTTAAGAGGAAGGCCTTCAATGGACTGAGGAAAACTGTCCCTTGGCATTAAAGAGCTCTACCCAGGAATGTTTATGGGGTATTTTATAAAGTAAATCCTCTCCCATAAAACTTGATGGAACATACTGGTGAAAACTAGTTCAGGATTTGTAAATCCCAGACTTTGAAAATCATTGAAAAAATGGATATTCCCACCCACCCTATTTGCATGCTCATTTCTGTCTACTACCTTACCCCTGGTGGTGTAGACTCCCTTCCTTTAAGAGAGTGTTGGTGGTCACATAATGGTTTTAATTAAACATTTCTTCACAAAGATCCACAAGTGACATGTTTTGAGTTGTTAATTAGTTCATTCTCTACTGTCCACTGAAGTTTATCTTCATCAATTGTTGGCCTGCT
>PVJI01012670.1:0-50696 GCA_004026765.1 Micronycteris hirsuta | reverse complement strand
ATTGTACTCATTTGCCTCCCAGCAGCACTCAGAAGAAGGCCTGGGACATAGTGGGTGTCCAGGGACTAGTAGGTAAGCACATTGCTAGGTAAGTGCATGGGGTTTAAGCTTAAGCATGGTTTGCAAGGGGACACATATGAATTATGTGTGGAGTCTATAGAGTGTGATGATTTATGAGCTTATACTTAAGAGACTGATTCGGAAGGAGCAGTGGTCCCTGTGAGTGTGCCCTGTGCATCTACAGCACATGAGCACAGCAGAAACCCCTGGGGCTTGTCCTCTCTACAACTCAGCCAGGCTGGTCATCTTCCATCTCATCAGCCTTCTCTCCTCCCCGCCCAACCCCCACTTTCCTACCTTATGTATACGTCAGACTCCAGCCCAAAGGCCCCATTTTCAACAGCTTTCTCAAAGGACATCATGGTATTCTCAGGCCCCAGCTGTGGAAGAAAAGGACATCAGACCATCTACCTCAGAGTTTCTTCTCCCGGCATCCCTTTAATAGCAGGGAGAGTCCAGTGACAAAAGGGCTTCAAGAAGCAGCGCTTGGCTCCCTTGGAGACTTTTTCAAAGAGCCTGGCTATATTCTCCTCCACCCAATACAGATCTGGGGCTCTGCTCATCTGAGCATCTGAGGCAATGCCACTGGGAACAGTAATGAGAAATGGACTGAGAGGTGACCTGGGTTCAAGTGCAACCTCTACAATTAAGTCTTCATCTTGTCATCTAAAGCCAACCCCTTTAGTTCTCCAGAGATTCCTGAGATTCTGAGGTCCCCTCCCCTTGTCCATAAAGCCCACGCACACAGGTACTCGCCCACGTCCATCAGGCTCACACCTACCATGGGTGCACCTCTATGTCCAAAGAGGCCCGGCTTGGGTCCCAATTCATCCTTCTCCTGAAGGCAGGGAGAATAAATCCCCAATGGCACCACAAAGAGACAGAAAAGGATAAGAAAAAATGGCAATCCAATAGCCACTTGTACAGCTGAAAAAGTTGGAAGGAGGGCGGAGTAAGAAGAAAATGATAAAAGAGGGGTGGAGACCCATTCAAAGCAACTAACTACCCCAAAGCAGCAGTCAGTAAACACCCAGTGTGCGGGTTTCGTTGACTCTGTGGATTGCCTGATGTACTCTTTGTTTCTGTCACACCCCCATTCAGTTGCAGTGATTTGAAAGAACAGGACTACCCCAATGGAAGCACTATTATGAAGGCAATATTATTCAAATGAAAATTTACAGGAAATGAACTGCGCAGGGGGTGGGAAGGAAAGGAAAGAGAGGGCATGTTAAGGAATTCCTTCTCAGGAGTAGGGGCAGAGTGGCTGGTGCCAAGAAAGCCCTGAAGCCTGCGAAGATCTACCTGAAACGCCCCTGTATATAATGCAGTGCAGGACAGTGGAAGGGGCACTGCTCAGAGAAATCTGAGTTCAAAGCCAGACACTACCCCTGTCAAATTGTGTGACTAAGGACACACTGCTTCACCTCCCTGGCTCTCCATTTTCCTCATTCTGAAAATTGGGGCTACCTTGCTGCTACCATCTACTAGAGTACTCTCATAGAGTTGATATGCCCGTGTTGACTCATAATAGGTACTCAGTAAGTATTAATACTGTATTTGCTTCTCTCTCTCTCTCTGTCTCACACACACACACTGCTCATCCACAATGCCTGTTATCACTGGCCACTCCCTAACACTTATTATTACAGACTGAGAATTTTACCCATTTGTATATTTTAAGTTACCATCTATACTTTAATCACTTTCAAAACCATATCTCCAACTCTCTAACCTCTCAGCTTTGTGAGACTATCACATCTCTTTACTCTTCTTCTCCCATAGTGTATCATCTTCTTTCTTCTGAATCTAGCTAAAATTTCAGAAATGAGAAAGAGTTCATTATTGGCCCCTTTAAACTCTTGCCCCAAAACATTTCCAATAATTCACCCGCCCCCCCCACACACGTACACACGCATACACAATGGCAACACTACCAATCTAGTCACTCTCTTGCCTCCAGCCTTGTACACTTGTACAGTCAAGAAGCAAACACTCCTTGTTTAACCAAGAGTGAAAAGAGACAGAAAAAAAGAGCCTACTGGTTTCTTATTAAGGATGCTGAGGGATAATTCCATTCTCAAAACAATTTCTGATTCTCTTCTGTTTTCATGATATTAGGGCAAAGAATGGAGAGGAAACCAGAAGCCGAGGTAGATATTTCTCCTGCTCTAAGTCCCCAGGTGTGACAGGAACCCACAGTGGCCTGTTTTGCATTACTAGAGTACAGCCAGGGATCTCTGACCTAGTATAAGTTCACTAGCTGAAACTAGTAACATCTGAATACAATCTAAAAGAACAGAGTGACTAGTACCATCATTCTGTCAAGTAAAATTAAAATGGCCTCTACCCTCCCCCTAATCCCATTCCATTTCAGACAGTCGTTGTGTTAACAACATGGAGATAATTCTTACTTTCCTAGGAGAATCCCTCTTTAGAAGCAGGCCTGTTTCATCAGGAAAATGTGCTGACAGGACATGTGGGCTTGGGAGTTTGACCACAAGGAACATGCCTGAGTAATAAGCTAAAGGAATTTCAAAGGGGCAGAGCTGTGGCTATTTACCAATTCCTGTTTTGCTGAGTGGAGTATGCAAGCTAAAGCCAGAGCTGAAAGGATAAGGCTCCACCCACACAACATACCTTCTTGTTCCCAACGGACCAAGTAGAAAGCCACAGGCCAGGAAAGGAGAACCATCACGGTTATGCTACTCAGGTGTATGTAGGGAGCAAAGATCTGGGGAAAAAGCCACAAGTCAGGATGACCGCACTGGACAAACAGAGCTAGCCCTGCAGGATGATGCGTACCTTCAGTGAGAGCCCCAGTGTCAGCCACCGGTCGTTCCAGAATTCGCATAAAACCGTCATAAAAAACGTGCATACCCCAATCACTAGCACAGTCAGGATCTGGGGAAACAAAACGGTATCTCCTGACTTTCAGGTACTAGGCTTAGATGATCAGAACTGTCCTTGGGAATTGTGTGTGTGTCCCCACAATGTCAGGGACCTCGTCTCCTCATCCTCTACTCTGACCATCCTGCAAACCCCCTATGTTGGATAAGTCCAATCATTTACCGTCTTTGCTCCCAAGTATTTGTTGTATAGCATGGCTGGGAAAAGGAATCACACAGCTACGTGGTCTGATGCCTTTACTACTTATCATCTCCAGCCTCTGCTCGGCCCTCAGCATTTTCTGGAATCTCTCACTCGGTTTCAACAATGACCATTACAAATACTCACTACTTCTTTTATTCCACTCAATACCCTCACACGTAAATAATCTTTTGTAATTACCTTTGCAATGTATGTTTTCCCAACAGACTGTAAGCTTCATGAAAGCAAGGATAATATTATGATTACATCCTCACTGCCTTGCAGAATGCAGTGAGGATATAATCATAATCACATTTTAAGCATTCAATAGTTTTTGAAGAGATTAAAAGAACCTGCCTGACAGAACACTATCTACTTCATAGAGGAAAAACGTTGAGACCAAGAAATATAACTTCTTCCCCTTAAAATGTAGTCTTTTACAATTGTGTTGCCCTCTAGAGCCTTCTTAGTTCCTTTATTTCCATAATCTGTATTTATTAAAGTAATTATATCAATAATTGAATCTTCTTTCAAAATAACTCCAGGGCTTTCTGGCATGAATGCTTAATTCTACCAAAACTTTAAGAAAGTAGTATTTTCCCATCTTTACCAAACTCTCCCACGGTGGCAACCCCTGCTATAGTTCACAGTCAGCTCTGAGGCTCAGTTTCCCATTCAGTCAGCCCCGTCTGCATGGTCCACCACCTTGCCTTGGGTTCTCTCCGTCATCCCGCCTTACGGGTCTGGTTGGTCTGGCATCCTTGGTTGTCAGAGTTCCATGCAGTTTCATTTTCTGGCACTTCTGGTTGTTTATTGATTTTAGATTGGTTGTTATCCTTCTTTTGGTTGTGCAAGGAAGCGAAGGGTTTCTACCTACGCCTCCATTTTGGCTGGACTCTCTATGTTTAGATACATAAATACTAAGCATTCTATCAGTACTGCCTACAGCATTCAGTATAGTAACATGCTGTGAATGTTTGTAGCCTAGAATCAACACTTAGGGTTTATTAAATACACTCTATAACATTGCACAATCACAGAATCACCAAAGAATGCATTTCTTAAGATGCATTTCTGTTCCCAGAGACACATGAATGTACAGGCATATCTCTCTTATGTACATAGATGCAAAAATCTTAAATAATCTATTAGCAAACTAAAAGCACCACAACACAGTTTTAACTGTCCAGTCAGATTTACACGAGTCTCATGATTCTGCGACCTTACCCAACACCAACCTTAACTAGTGATTTAAACAATACAAACACTTAGGTACAGAAAACATTTTCCCTTGGAGAAATTGGATCCTGTCAAATTCACGGACTCACTAAAAGTTCTTTTATCCTCTGTATTATGATACATTCTAGTCTTAGACCTAAAATGTGTAGTGTGTTTTGAGCAAAGTATATGGAAACGCTGCTGAAGAGAAGGAGCCTCTGTGGTTATAGAACATGCTTATCCAAACCCTATTAATTATACAACTCCAGCCAGCCATGTTTCCCACCCTACAAATCTATAAATTCCAGGTTTCTTCACAATAAGCAGCTCAAATATATGAGTTATATTCTGCTAGATAGTTTCATGGATAAGGACTCTCATTATTTTTGGCTAATAAACATCTTTGTAGGAGTTCCCCAGGAAGTTGGGTTATTAGCATGTTAGAAGGAGTTTTGATTGAATTCATTCCTTTCTGAGCATCCCTAAGTAGAAGAGGAATGGCTTATAGGCCGGTGCTAACCCTTTCCTCCTAGGTTTATTCCGAGTACACTAAAACTAAAACTCCAAGCCAACAGGATCTCCTTTGCCAACAGAAGCAGTCTCTCCTCTCAAATATAAGCCTATCCTCCACAGGTTTGAAAATTTATTGAATATGAGTACACCTACTAGACCAAGCTTCTGAATAGCTTACCAGAATCCAGGTATCATGCATCTTGAAATGATTCTAATTGTTTCTTTGGTTATCAGAAACCTTGCCTCAACAGTGGCCCAGGCTTGATGAAATCAGTGTGATACAGAAGGAAGTACCCAAAGATTAATGAGAAAAGTGTGCTGGAATGCTCTCACCCATGAGCAGCCTACCCTCTCCCTATCATGTTCTGTGGGGGGTCTGAGAGGACACTGAAAACTACAAGGTAAGGAAAGCATCAGCATCCATGAAAGACACTGCAGGGACTCTCCCCTGTGCCTGAGGAAAGCTGAGAGTTGCTGCCATTGAACCTGACTTCGAGGCAATAACAGGGCCCTGCTGTGGCAGAGGCCACGCAGCAGCAGAGGCAAGGTGAGCGTGATTTCTATGACAGGTGCGAGCCTGGGACCTAGCAATCAGATGGTTCATCCCAGAGGCATCCTTTGTAATGACTAACTGATCAGTGTCCCAACTCAATAAAGGGCAGTGACCTTAATGAGACCTGTTTTCTCTCCTTCTCAATCTGCATTCTTTCCCCAGGAGACCTTATGACTTCAATTTCCATCTGTTCTCATACCTCCTTTTCTCCAGCCACCTGCAATCAACAACTCTTACATTTATATTCCAGTTCACATGGACATTTTAGGGGACCCCTCGGATTCTGACATGTCCAAGGTTTCAGGAATCACGAGGAAGTATGTCAAACCCATGCCCGAAGCGGTCCGTACAAAAGCAAGGGGCTGTGGTGGAGCTGCACAAGCACGTGGCAGAACAAAACGAGGGGGGCTATGCTGGAATGACCAGCATGTTCACAGATGGTGGGGCACCAAGGCCTGCTTCCTGGGGACCAAACACTGATCCTCTGAGAGAAGTCATGCTGGTGTCATTTTAAAAAGCTCCAAGTGAAGGGACCTCACCCGACGAATTTGCGGGGTTAGGAAGACAGGCATTGGCTTCACCAAGACAGCTGTAGTCAACCCTCGACAGGTTCTCAGCAGGAGGGTCTCTGAGAATACACTGGGGAAAGCCCGTGGGCAAAGGGCCAACAAGAGTGCAGGTGCCAGGTCCTGATGGTCAACCCCAGAAGCCCCCCAACCCTTCCTCGTGGGACGGTGTTCTCTGGTCCAGTCTCCTGTTCCCCTGCGCCCTCCTTTGGTGACAGAGGTAATGGGGCCACTGTGCTCTCTCCACCAGTGGGGGATGGGGAAAGTCATCAAGTTGGAGTTTGGGTTACTACAACAAACTGAATTTTTAATGACTGAAATGAGAATGTCCTTGTGACTATACAGGACTGGGAAAGGAACGAAGCTGGCCTCAGATTTTAATGAGACGGGAAGAACAGAGTCACAGAGTAGGTTAATAAGAAGTGGTGAGGGAAATAAAGTTTGTGCTCAGATCCTTCAGAAAATCAGTTGTATCTGTTAGAAATTTAATGATTTCAGTTGAAACAGAGTAAGTAGAACTGTTCCTTCTAATGCGAACAATGAAGAAAGCACAACTCTGCATTAACAGTGAGTGCCGAAAAGGCACATTCAGTCCTGGTCTGAGGTCCCCTCGAAGATTCAGATGTCCCACCTTATGACACCAGTGCAGGTAGAGTTCATAGCCCTCCCAAATCAACAGAAATCCAAGTACCTGAAAAAGCAAAGAAAACGGGGGTTATTCTGAAATCACCAAGCTGTGGCCCACAGCACTGTTCGGTATTCAAATGCCTTTCCCTCCCATCACTTCTTGCCATACCTGCGCTTTTCAGCCTCTGGGAGTTTGCCATGCTGTTCCGCTGCCTGAAAAGCTGTCCCTCCCCGTGCCACTGACCTTTCAAAGCTGGTTCAAATGCCCCCTCCTATCGTAATTATTACCAGCATCCCCAGGAAGAACTAATTACTATGCTCTCCATACACTGACATCCTTCCTAAGTTCCTCCAACTTCTTTTCCCTGGGATGGACCTCATTTCTGGAAGTATTACTCAGACCCACTTGTGAGAGAACAGAGGACAGGGCCAGCACGTCCAAGGGTTATTTAAAAGCTCTTTCTTGAGGAACCAGTGTCACTGTCACAATTGTTAACCACTGCTGTTAACACTGGATTTAGCCAATAAACCTTAGTTAGATTTCAATGTAAACTTAGCCAGGCACCAAGTCAATGTAGAAACAGAAACTGAAAAGTGGAGTCCTCAGATGATTAGGATATTACTAAGAGTTGGGCATATATATCACTTATTTTTTTACCAAAATAATTTTATATACATGATTTCATTTCTTCTTTACCCAGCCCTGTAAATACCAATTTATTAAATATGATCATTCTCATTTCAAACAAAAGCAAATGAGTCTAAGAAGAGTAATATGACTTGACCAAGTTAAAAGTAACCCAAAGATAGAGCTGGAAATAGAACTCAGGTCTCCCTCTTGTTCACTGTTGCTGCCATTGTATGCAAGCAAAAAAGGTAGGGCAGAGTAGGGCTTGTTAACATGTACTGGTTATTAGACAGCAGAACTCATTCACCCCGAGAAGCCAACTACGGCAGTTCACGTTTACTGAGTGTGAAAGCAATCCCATTCAGTGGCGGGAGTCTGGCCCAGACCACTTCATTCATCTGCATTTTCCCCATTATAAAGAAAAGTGTCTAACTTGTCTCTTCACCTACAGTCACCCTCCATACCAGAACTGCTAGGACAATTTCCCTAAAATGGAAATCTGATTTATGCCAAAGGTTTCAGACTTAATTTCTAGGCTTCCGAAATCTGTCACAGGCCTATGTTTGTAGCCATGTCCCCCGTAATTCTTCATTATGCCCTTCACCCTAACAGACTGGCCTTTCCTTCTTACACTGTCACATCCCGTATTGTTCTGTCTTGCCAACTTTGTCACGATGTCTCTCACCTGGAATGTTCCTCTCCATCCGCATACACTCACGTCCAAGTCCTACAGCCCTTCACGATCCCACTGTATTGCTGACTCTTCCAAGAAGCCTTACTTAATCCTCTTGGCAGAAGTCACCTCTTCCTTTCCAGAACCCATGCAGAACTTTTTTAGGTCTCTCTAATGACAATTATAATGCTCTGCCTGTGTTAGTTATTTTTGTCTATGATTTAGTGACCCTACTAGATTCTAAACTCATTGAATTAAGGGACTATTGTAACTTTTTATCTCATACATATCTCTTTGAAATGCACTGCATAGAAACAAAAACTGCTTTTTTAAAAGTCTCTCTATACTCAGTAATTATCACTTACAATGATTAATACATTTTGTTGAAAAATATTAATGCAAATGGCATCTGATTTGAAGGTTTCATTCTTCTGTATCAAACCAGATATCAGCGGGAACAAGAAACCATGATATAACAGATGCATATGCCCTATGCATAAGTGGGCACTAAACAACACCCATTACCTAATATTCTCCCAGAAGTTTTCCAGTCCACTTCCACAGGCCCTTCTCTTGCCTGGTCTGAATTTCTACCCCCATGTGACAACAGAGGCAGGGTCACTATTGCCAAAAGACTTTTGCTAACATGTAATTTGCACCTGGACTAGCGGACTAGCAGTTGCACATTAGAACAGGTTTAAAAAAATGGGCTAATTTGTAAGGCCCAGAAAGACTGATTCCCAGGAGATAGGAAATGAAATGAGTTAGCAAAAAAGGATGTTCCGTCAACTTTTCAAAGGGCCAAAGTGACAAGATGCATCCTCTAATAGCGTATGTCCGTTTTTCTCCAATGACCCCTTGTGCCTAAAATTCAAGCAGTTGATGCAAATCCCAACTCTACTTACACAAAGGTGACCTTAGGTTCTGAGGGATCCCAGCACCAATTGGGCACCATATCATAGGCAGGAGCACCTTGTGAGGCTACCCAGAAAGGAAGGTGGAGAAACGGGGAACGTTACTCACCAACAGCAACGAAGAGTAGGCAACCAGGATTCCAAATAAACTCAGCAAAAGAAGGGACCATACGTACCAGTATCTTGTAATTAGATAAACAACCCTGCAAAAACATGTTTCAGTCCTTAAAATATAGCAGAAAATAGCAGTGTTTGTGTCAAGTTGGACTAGTTGTGGCATAAAAACAGTGAGGGAAATAAGAGAAGCATTTGGGAACACATCTGTAATGACCTTGGGGACATTTAGTTAGGCATTTTAACTTTGATTTATACACAATGTAATACCTTAATGGGGATCTGTGTAAGTGGCATGGATTTTTAATGTTATTTAGAATACTCAAAAATTATGTCCTCTTTTGAAAGCAATATATTAATATAGAAATTCTGAAATTCCAAAAGAGAAAAGTCACTCTTAAGTTCACCACCTTAATAAAACTAATGCTTTCCAGTTTGGCAGGTTCCTTGTCTATGTGCCTGTATGTTTTCCTACATAAATGCCATCATGGACACTACATGAATTACTCTCTTTATATAATTTTCAGGTTTTTCTTTTTTTAAAGATTTTATCTTATTTTTAGACAGAAGGGAATGGAGGGAGAAAGAGAGGGAAAGAAACATCAATGTGTGGTTGCCTCTCATGTGGCCCTCACTGGGGACCTGGCCTGCAACACAGGCATGTGCCCTGACTGGGAATCGAACTGGTAACCCTTTGGTTCACGGCCTGCACTCAATCCACTGAGCTACACCAGCCAGGGCTAATTTTCGGGTTTTTCTTATGCTTGATTTCTTCACCTTTTTCACCAAGCCCTGCAACCCACTTCCCCTCTGAAAGCTTAGTCTGTTCTCTATAGATGAGCTAGTTTCTATTTTGTTTGTTAGTTTACTTTGTTGATTAGATTCCACATGAATGAAATCATATAGTACTTGTCGTTGTCTGACTGGCTTATTTCACTTAGCACAATACTCTCCAGGTCCATTCATGCTGTTACAAAGAGTAAGATTTCCTTCTTTTTTATGGCCACATAGTATTCCATTGTGTAAATATACCACAGATTTTTTATCCACTGATGGACACCAGGGCTTTTTCCAAATCTTGACTACTGCAAATAACGCCACAATAAATAAAGGGGCACATATATTCTTTTGAATGTTTCAGATTTCTTCAGATATATTTCCAGAAGTTGAATCACCGGCTCATAAGGCATCTCCATTTAAAATTTTTTGAGTTAACTCGATATTGCTTTCCACATTGACTGAACTAATGCATCGCCACCAACATGAGAGTTCCCTTTTCTCTACATCCTTGACAATACTTGTTTGTTGATTTATTGATGGCAGTCATTCTGGCAGGTGTGAGGTGATATTTCATTGTGGTTTTATGTGATTTAAGAATATTTTATTGATTATGCTATTATAGTTGTCCCATTTTTTCTCCACTTTATCCCCCTCTGCCCTGCAAACACGCACCTTCCAGCATTCCCGCCCCCCACCCCTTAGGTTCATGTCCATGGGTCGTACATATAAGTTCCTCGACTTCTCCATTTCCTATACTATTCTTAACCTCCCCCTGTCTATTTTGTAACTACTAATTATGCTTCTTATTCCCTGTACCTTTTCTCCCCAATCTCCCCCCAACCGCTGATAACTCTCCATGTGATCTCCATTTCTGTGATTCTGTTCCTGTTCTAGTTGTTTGCTTAGTTTTTGAGGTTCAGTTGTTGATAATTGTGAGTTTGTTGTCATTTTACTGTTCATAGTTTTTGATCTTCTTCTTTTTCTTAGATAAGTCCCTTTAACATTTCATATAATAAGGGCTTGGTGGTGATGAACTCCTTTAGCTTGACCTTGTCTGGGAAGCACTTTATCTGCCCTTCCATTCCAAATGATAGCTTTGCTGGAGAGAGTGATCTGGATGTAGGTCCTTGCCTTTCATGACTTTGAATATTTCTTTCCAGCCCCTTCATGCCTGCAAGGCTTTTTTTTTTTTTCTTGAGAAATCAGCTGATAATCTTATGGGAACTCCTTTGTAGGTAACTGTTTCTTTTTCTCTTGCTGCTTTTAAGATTCTCTCCTTATCTTTAACCTTGGGTAACTTAATGGTGATGTGTCTTGGTGTGTTTCTTCTAGGATCCAACTTCTTTGGGACTCTGTGAGCTTCCTGGACTTCATGGAAGTCTATTTCCTTCACCAGATTGGGGAAGTTTTCCTTCATTATTTTTCCAAATAAGTTTTCAATTTCTTGTTCTTCCTCTCTCTTTCTGGCACCCCTATGATTTGATATGGTAACATTTAAAGTTGTCCCAGAGGGTCCTCAGCCTCTCTTCATTTTTTTGAATTCTTGTTTCTTCATTCTGTTCTGTTTGGAAGTTTATTCCTTTCTTTTGTTCTGAATCAGGAGTGTCAAACTCATTTTCACTGGGGGTCCACATCAGCCTCACAGTTGCCTTAAAAGGTCAGAATGTAATTTTAGGACTGTGTAAACGTAACTACTCCTTAACAGTTAAGCAAGAGCTCAGCACTGCCGCTGGGTAGAAACAACGTGCCGCGCTGGATAAAACAAAGTCGAGGGCCGAATTAGGGCTGTGGGCCTTGTGTTTGCCGCCTGTGTTCTAAATAATTGATTTGAGTCCTGGTTTCCCTCCCTTCACTGGTGGTTCCCTGTATGTTTTCCTTTATTTCATTTTGTTTAGCTTTCATTTCTTCCTTCATTTTGCAACTGAACTCAATAATTTCTGTGAGCATTCCAATTACCAGTGTTTTGAACTCTGCATCTGATAGGTTGTCTATCTCTTTGTTGCTTAGTTCTTTTTCTGGAGTTTTGGTCTGTTCTTTCATTTGGGCCATATTTCTTGGTCTCAATGTACCTGTTACATTGTAAGGGGCAGAGCCTTAGGTATTTGCCAGGGCGAGACAACCCTCTTTGCTGCATTGTGGCACTGTATGTGGGGGAGGAGTCAGAGAGGGAACAATGCCACTTGCTTGGCTCTTGCCCCTCTTTTCATCACTTCCCCAACTCCCCACAAGAGGATTGTGCCCTTTCAGGTACTGCTTCTCTGGGTGGGTGGGTTTGTGTATATTCTAGGACCCTGTGGGTCTCTCCAATGGACTCTCCTGTGACACTGGAAGTTTCTCCTGTCTTTGCCAACCCCCAGGATTTTACAGTCAGAGGCTTTGAGTCTTTAGTTTCCCATGCTGATACCCTGGGTTTTGCGGTCTGTCTCACTCCCATTGTTCCTCCCAACTTATCTGCATATGAACGTGGGACCCCTGGTTAGCCAGCCCCTGCCTTCCCTGCGTGGTCTGCAGCCTTGCTGCGCATCCTCTCTGTCCACCGGCTACCTATCTCCACCCCTCCTGCCAGTCCGAATGAATTTTTCTTTAATTCCCTGGTTTTCAGACTTCCATACAGTTCAATTTTCAGGCAGTTCTGGTGGTTTTTTATTTTTAAACTGGTTGTTATCCTTCTTTTGGTTGTGCAATGAAGTGAAGCATTTCTTTCTATGCCATCTTGGCTGGAACTCTTCATTGTGGTTTTAATTTGCATTTCTCTAATGATTAGTAATGTTGAGCATCTTTTTCTGTGGCTATTAGCCAACTGTATGTCCTCTTTAGATAAGTGGCTATTCAGGTCCTTTGTCCATTCTTTAATTGGTCTGTTTGTTTTTTTGGTGTTGAGTTGTATAAGTTCTTTACATATTTTGGAAATTAACCCCTTATCAGATGTATCATTGGTGAATATGTTCTCCCATTCAAATGGCTGTCTTTTCATTTTGTTGATGGTTTCCTTTGCTATGCAAAAACTTTTAATTTGTTAGTCCCATTTGGTTAGTTTTTTAAATTTTCCCTTGTCCAAGGCAATAAATCAGAAAAAATACCGCTATGTGAAATGTCTGAGATTTTACTGCCTATGTTTCCTTCTAAAACTTCTATTGTTTCGAGTCTACCAGTTAAGTCTTCAATTTTGAGTTTATTCTTGTGTACAGTGGAAGAAAGTTGTGTAGTTTCATTTTTTTCATGAATCTAATTTTCTCAAAACCATTTATTGAATAGACTATCTATACCCCATTGTATGTTTGCCTCCTTTATCAAATATTGACTGACTATAAAGGTGTGAGTTTATTTCTGGGCTCTCTAGTCTGTTCCATTTTCCTATGTTTCTGTTTTTATGCCAGTACCATGCTGTTTTGATCACTATGGCCTTGTAGTAAAGTTTGATACCAGTTAGTACGATTCCTCAAACTCTGTTCTTTTTCAAGATTGTTGTGGCTATTCAGGGTCTTTTATAGGGCATATAAATTTCTGAAATATTTTTCTAGTTCTGTGAAATATTTCACTGGTATCTTGATAGGAATTACACTGAATCTATACATTGACATTTTTAAAAGTTTTTTCTTAGGTTTCTTAATTTTTTTATTGTTCAATTGTAAGTGTCACCATTTCCCTCTCATTACTCTCCCCTGACCTATGCGCCGCCCCCACCTCCCACCATATTGTCTTTGTCCATGGGTACTTTACACATGTTCTTTGATGACCCTTCCCCTTCTTTCACATCTTTATATCCCTCCCCCATCCACTCTGGTTACTGTCAGTTTGTTCTTTATTTCAGTGTCTCTGGTTATATTTTGCTTGCTTGTTTGTTTGTTGATTAGGTTCCACTTATAGGTGAGATCATATGGTATTTGTCTCACTACCTGGTTTATTTAACTTAGCATAATACTCTCCAGTTCCAATGTGTTGTGAAGGGTAGGAATGCCTTCTTTCTTTCTGCTATGTAGTATTCCATTGTGTAAATGTACCATAGTTTTTTTGACCCACTCATTTACTTATGGGCACTTAGGATGTTTCCAGCACTTGGCTATTGTAAATAATGCTGCTATGAACATTGGGGTGCACAGGTTCTTTTGAATTGGTTTTTCAGGATTCTTAGGGTATAATCCCAGCAGTGGAATTGCCAGGTCAAAAGGCAGTTCCATTTTTAGTTTTCTGAGGAAACTCCACACTGTTTTCCACAATGGCTGCACTAGTCTGCATTCCCACCAAGAGCATAGTAGGGTTCCCTTTTCTCCACAACCTCGCTAGCACTTGTTGTTTGCTGATGTTTATGATGGCCATTTCTGACCAGTGTGAAGTGGTATCTCATTCTGGTTTTAATTTGCATCTCTATGATGGCTAATGATGCTGAACATCCTCTCATATGTCTATGGGCCCTCTGTATGTCCTCCTTGGAGATACAGATTGACATTTTAATGTTGTTAATTCTTCCTAGTAGTGAACATGGTATATGCTTCCACCTATTTGCATCTTCTTCAATGTCATATGATTTTCAAAAAAACAAGTCTTATATATCACTGGTTACATTTATTCTGAGGTATTTTTTGAAGCAACTGTGAATGGAATTTGTTTCTTAGTTTCCCCATCTGCTAGTTCATTATTGGTGTATAAAAATGGAACTGATTTCTGGATATTTATTTTGTATCCTGCTATTTTCTTGAATTTCTTTAGCAGTTCTAGTAGTTCTTCAAGGTTATCTCTATATAGTATCATGTCATCTACAAATAACAACAGTTTTTCTTCTCCCTTTATAATCTGGATACCTTTTATTTCTTCTTCTTGTCTGATTGCTGTGGTTAGGACTTCCAGTATGATATTGAATGAGAGCAGTGAAAGCGAACATCCCTGTCTTGTTCTTGATCTTAAGGAAAGCAGTTGTAGCTTTCGCCCATTGAGTATGATGTTGGCTGTGGGTCTGTCACATATGGCCTTTATTATGTTTAGGTATGTTCTCTCATTCCCATTTTTATAAGAGTTTTTAAAATCATAAATGGATGCTGGATTTTATCAAATGTTTTTTCTGTGTCTAATGATATGATCCTATGTTTTATCTTCCATTTTGTTTACATGGTGTATGACGTTTAGTAATTTGTAGATATTGTACTAACATTGCATCTCTGCAATAAATCCTTCAGATGATCTTTTTAACACATTGCTGGATCCAGTTTGCTAATGTTTTGTTGAAGATTTTTGCTTTTATGTTCATCAGGTATATTTGCCTATAATTTATCTTTGTAGTATCTTTATCTGTTTTTGGACTGCAGATAATGCTGGCCTCATAAGGTAAGTTTGGGAGTCTTTCTTCCTCTTGAATTTTTTGTGATAGTTTAAGAAGGAAAGGTATTAGTTCTTTGGATGTTTAGCAAATTCACTTGTAAAGCCATCTAGTCAAGAACTCCTGTTTGTTCAGTGTTTTTTTTTTTAATATTGCTTTGATTTCACTAGTTGTAATCTCTCTATTCAGATTCTATGACTCTTTCTGATTCAGTTTTGGAAGGTTGTATGTTTCTAGGGATCTATTTCTTTCAGATTGCCCAATTTGTTGGCATATAGAAGTTCATAATATTTCCTTACAATCCTTTTTATTTCTTTGGTGTCAGTTATTACTTCTCTTTCATTTCCAATTTTATTTATTTGAGTCCTCTTTCTTTTTTTCTTGATGAGTCTTATTAAAGCCTTGTCAATCTTGTTTATCTTTTCAAAGAAATAGCTCTGGTTTCATAGATGTTTTGTATTGTTTCTTTTAGACTCTATTCTGTTTTTTTTCTGCTCTAATCTTTTTTTTGTTCCATTGACTCTACTTTTTTTATTGTTGTTCAAGTATAGTTGTCTCCATTTTCCTTCCACTACTCTCCCCCACCCCACCCATCCCTGCCTCCCACACTCAATCCAACCTGTCTTTGGCTTTGTCTGTGGGTCCTTTATACGTGTTCCTTAACGACCCTTCCCCTTCTTTCCCCCATTATCCTCCTCCCCTCACCCCTCTGGTTACTGTCAGTTTGTTCTTTATTTCAATGTCTCTGGTTATATTTTGCTTGCTTGTTTGTTTTATTGATTAGGTTCCACTTATAGGTTAGATCATATGGTATTTGTCTTTCACCACCTGGCTTATTTCACTTAGCATAATGTTCTCCAGTTCCATCCATGCTGTTGTGAAGAGTAGGAGTTCCTTCTTTTCTTCTGCTGTGTAGTATTCCATTGTGTAAATGTACCACAGTTTTTTGATCCACTCATTTACTGATGGACACTTAGGTTGCTTCCAGCACTTGGCTATTGTAAATAATGCTGCTATGAACACTGGGGTGCATAGGTTCTTTTGAATTGGTGTTATTTCCTTCCTTCAACTCATTTTGGGCTTTGTTTGTTGTTCTTTTTCAATTCCTTTAAGTCTAATTTCAGATTGTTTATTTGAGTCTTTTTTTTTTTCACCTAACGTAGGCCTGTAATGTTATAAATGTCCCTTTTAGCAATGCTTTTGCTGAGTCCCACAGACTTGGGGTTGATGTGTTTTTATTTTCATTTGTTTCGAGGTATCTTTTGATTTCTTCCTTGATCTTTGTTAACCCATTCATTGTTTAGTACCATGTTATCTAACTTCCATGTCTTTGTGTGTTTTTCAGTTCTTTTTTTGTGACTGATTTCTAATTTCATATCATTATGGTCAGAGAAGATACTTGATATGATTTCAATCTTCTTAAATTTACTGAGACTTGGTTTGTGTCCTAACAGGCGGTATATCTCAGAAAATGTTCCACGTGCACTTGAAAAGAACATATATTCTGCTGCTTAGGGTGAAATGCTCTGAACATATCTATTAAATCCATCTGATCTAGTGTCATTTAAGGCCACCATTTCCTTGTTGATTTTCTGTCTGGAAGATCTATCCACTGACGTAAATGGGATGTTAAAATGCCATGCTATGATTCTATTACTGTCAATCTCTACTTTATGTCCATCAAAACCTGCTTTACATATTTAGGTGCTCCTACATTTGGTGCATAAATGTTTACAAGGGCCATATTCTCTTGATGGATTGTTCCTTTTACCATTTTTTAAAAAATCTATTTTGTCAGATGTAAGTATTGCTAATCCAGCTTTTTTTTTTTCATTTCAACTTGCATAAAATGTTTTCTTCATCCCTTTATTTTTAGACTATGAGTATTTTCAATCTAAGGTGGGTCTTGTAGCGAGCATATACATGGGTTTCATTTTCTTATCCATTCACTTACCTATGCGTTTTGATTGGAGCATTTAAGCCATTTACATTAAAGTATTATTGACAGATATGTATTTATTGCTATTTTATTCTGTAAACTACGCTCATCTGTTTTTTTTTTTCTTCTTAAATAAAGGCCTTTTAACATTTCTTGTAATGCTGATTTGGTGGTAACAAACTCCTTTAGCTTTTTATTCTCTGGGAAACTATGCCTCCTTCAAGTTTAAATGATAGCCTTGTTTGGTAAGTAGTCTTGGTTGGAGATCCTTGCTTTTCATCACTTTGAATAATTCCTGCCAATCCCTTCTGGCCTAAAATGTTTCTGTTGAAAAATCAGCTGACAGTCTTATGAGAGCTCCCTTTTAGGTAATTGTCTTTCTCTTGTGGCTTTTACAATTCTCTCTGTCTTTAACCTTTGCCACTTTAATTATGATGTTATTGCCTCTGCTGGGCATGGGTGCACACAAAGAGGGCCACACTGGATACCAAAGCCAGCTTTTACCAGCACCAGGTCCAGGTGCAGATGAATGAAAGTCTCAAGGCACTCTAAGATCAGCCTCCACCTGCCTCTGCCTGCCAGCTGCCTGTTAGGCTCAGTCACTGAAAAAAACCTCTGGTGGTACTTGAGTTGCATGAGGCAGGTTCACAGTGAATCACCAGGCAGGTTCAAGTGATTGTCCCCACGATGGGGAGATACTGGTCACTCTTCAGGGAAGGTAGGGGATGTGGCCCCTGCACCAGAGCCACACAACTCAATCTGGCCCAGACTTTGTTCTAACCTAGGCAAGGCAGTTGCTAGGAGTCAAGTGTGTGGGGCCTCTGGAGCCCAGAGGGTAAATCTTCTGGAAGCCCAAAGGATGGTTCTAGAGGATCTCCCATGAGGCTCTCCCATGAGGAGAAAGTGCCAGTCAGATTCACAGGAAAGTAGGGGAAATGGCCCCTGACCCAAAGTTACTCAACTCAGTCACAGACACCCCGAGTCTGCCCAGACTTCTATACCCTGGCCAAGGCAGCTGACTCTTCAACAGGTCCTAAGCTCCACGGGATCAGGCAAAACATAATTGCTCTATTCCATGTAAGATATCTCGACCATTAAAATAGTCCTGATGTGTTCTTTTCCAAAAGTTTATGAGAGAAAACTACCAATTATTTGCTAAGAGAAACAGTGTTATACTTTGTCTAGGTATCATATGTCAAAAAATCTAGACTCTTCCATGTGGTGGTTGTAGGGTAAAGGGAGTGAGTGGAGTTGGATGAGGGGATAGAGGGGATAAATGATAATGGAAAATTTAATAAAAAATAATTTTAAAAATAAAAATTAAAAAATATTTGAACTCCATTTCAAGATAACAGAAAGTAGCTTCTCTCCATATAAAACCTGGAGAAATTATATTTTGATGACATAATATATAAATTAGTGAACATATAACCACATTAAAAATAAAAAAGGAAATTCTTCTTGGTCAGTGGCTATAAGACACACCAAGAAGAAAGAAACAGGCAACCAGCCACTCTAGGAAGAGACACCTCAGATCAAGCCACTGGTAAGAGTACTGTGTAGAAGATGAAGTTACAACTAGAAATCAGAAAACATGAGGAATGTCAAAAAATGAATGCAATGAATCCAACTAATAGGGTAATATGTACCCAAGAAAACATAATTCAGAAATCAACCACAAAATAAATGTATTTAAGATCTTCAGAACTCCATCAAGATGGCAGAGTAGGAAAATGTGCTTGCTTCCTTCCACAATCATATCAAAATTATAACTAAATTACAGAACCACCTGAAGACTAGCTGAACAAAGCTCCTATAACTAAGGACATAAAGAAGTTATGTCAAGACTGGTAAGAGGAGCCAAGAAGAAAAACAGGCTGATTCCAAAACAATGTGTGGCAATGAAAAATCAGGAGGGATATCTTGGCTATAAAGGCCCAACTGAGGAGCCAGAGGTCCCAGCCACACACCAGCCCCCCTCCCCCCCAGTCTCAAGCACCAGTGCCAGGAAGAAGAGTTCCCAAATAGCTGGTTATGAAAATCAGCAGGGATTGCACACAGTGAAATGGAGGGCTTAAGAAGACCCAGGCATCTTCTTAAAGGGCTCAAGAACAGACTCACTGACTCACAAACACTCACCCTAAGCTCAAGTGAATGGACAGCAGCTCAAAAAGTGCCAAGGACACAGGGGGAGAAACAGAAGAGTCTGGGTTCAGGTGGAGGCCTGGAAAGGCAGCACTCTCTGGAACTAACATTCCAACAGGTACTACTGTGCCTTTGTTGAGCACACCCACCCACCTCCACACACACATGCAGCCTTCTGCTGCACACATACCAAATCTCAGTCTCCAATAACCTGGCTAACACTGCTCTCACTACACCCTGGTGATTCTCTGAGACCCTACCCTACCCAATTCACACAGGAGGCCTGAAACTCTTTCAGAGGCTAATCCACACAAGCAGTGGACTGGGTCCAAGCTGCATACTTTCCTAAAATCTCTAAAAGGTCCACAAACTCAAAAAACTAGCAGTAGATGGCCTCAGCATGCCCTGTAACTCTTGCTAAATGGCATAAAGTCCAGCACTAGTGGCAGCTAGCTCAGTTCACAGCATAACCACTCCCAGGTGCCTCAAAGTCCAGCACAGATGCTAGCAATTGGATCATTTTATAGCTCCTTACAGGTGGCCTGGGTTGGACATAGACAGTGGCTAACCTTGGCCTTCAACAGAAAACCTCCCCAAAGACCACAGAACCAACACCTGATGGCTGGCTTCACCACACCAGAGCACCACTGTATCAGTAACACAAACAACACACACAAAGGGTGAACCTATCAGGCACCAGAGCCCCACCAAAGCAAATCCCATTCCATGGGGTCAGCTCCCACACAACAATTTATCCACTGTAGTCACAGCCTGTGCTCACAGCCAGTCAGACTAAGGTTCAAAACCACTCACTGACATACAACAGCAATCAAGGCTCTACTGCAACAGCAAGGCACACATAACCCAAGTAAGGGATATACCCAAAGCACCCAATTCAGGTGATCACGAAGACTGCACCATTAGGCCCATAATACAGCTACTATAAAAGCCAACCTGCCAAGACTGGGAGATGTAGCAGATCTACCTAATACATAGACAGCCTTCTTGGGGCAACCCCTTCATCTAAATCTACACTATCTGCACTTACACATAAAGAAATCTTCAGGACCTTTCCCCTCATTCCCATTGCTGAAAGATGTAGCTGTCTCGCATCTTCTCCCAATACATACGTACAAACCACAGTGCTTTGTATCAGCATCAGTTGTCAGCTGATGGTTATGGTCGGGGGAAAAACACCGAGTAGCGAGGCACTGGGAATATTCACATAGCAAGGAACAGGAAGGCAAGTCTAAATCCACAACACACTGCAATGGGGAGAAAAGTAACAGCTACCCCATCCAAAATTCTCACTAGCTAAGGGTAAAAAGCACAAATCTGGGCAATACGTTCTTTTTAATATCTAAATGAAGGCAACAAAAAGCCAATGGGCAGTCAAGTGCTATAGAAATAAAACAATCTAGCCTTACACTTAAAGGAATTAGAAAAAGCACAAAAAAGTCCGAAGTGAGTTGAAAAAAAAAGAAAATAATAAAGATTAGAGTAGAAATAAATGACATATAGTCTAACAAAATAATACAAAAGATCAATAAAACCAAGACCTGGTTCTTAGAATAGATAAACAAGATTGATAAACCTTTAACCAGACTCATCAAGAAAAAAAGAGAGAGGACTCAAATAAATAAAATCTGGAGGACTTCTGGCCAAGATGGAGGCATAGGTAGATACATTTTGCTTCCTCACAAAACCAAAATAAGGACAACAAATTTAAAAACAAAAAGTAACCAGAATTGCCAGAAAATCGAACTGTATGGCAGTCCAACAACCAAGGAGATAAAGAAGAAACATTTTTTCAGACTGGTAGGAGGCATGCAGACAGGCAGCTGGGATGGAGAGGACGTGTGGCAAGGCAGCAGCTAGAGGACCAGGCAGTCCAACATCTGCGTGCTAATAAATTGGGAGGAACAAGAAGGGAGCAAGACAGACCGTGCAACCCAGGGTTCCAGCGTGGGGAAATAAAGCCTCAAAACCTATAGCTATAAAAATCTGTGGGGGCTGCAGTGGCTGGAGAAACTCCCAGCCTCACAGGAAAGTTTGTAGGAGAGACCCACAGGGTCCTAGAATGTACACAAACACACTGACCTGGAATCAGCACCAGAAGGGCCCAATTTGCTTGTGGGTAGCAGGGGAAGTGACTGAAAGCCCACCAGGAGCTGAACAAGTGGCATTGTTTCCTCTCGCACCCCTCCCCCACATAGAGTGCCAAAACACAGACACATGAGTTGCCACACCCTGGCAAACACCTCAGGCTCCGCCCCTCACAATGTAACAGCCACGGGGAGACAAAAAAAAATATGGTCCAAGTGAAAGAAGAGATCAAACCTCTAAATTAGAACTAAGCAATGAAGAGATAGCCAACCTATCAGATGCACAGTTAAAAACACAGGTAATCAGTCCCGGCTGGTGTTGCTAGCCTGTGAACCTGTGAATCTGTGAACCAGGGGTCGCCAGTTTGACTCCCGGTCAGGGCAAATGCCTGGGCTGTGGGCCAGGTCCCCAGTATGGGGCACATGAGAGGCAACCACACATTGGTATTTCTCTCCCTCTCTTTCTCTTTCCCTTCCCCTCTCTAAAAATAAAATAAAATCTTTAAAAAAACTGGTAATCAGGATGCTCACAGAAATGGTTGAGTATGGTCACAAAATAGAGGAAAAAGTGAAGTCTATGTGAAGTGAAATAAAGAGAAATATACAGGGAACCAACAGTGAAGGGAAGGAAACTAGGACTCAAATCTATGATTTGGACCAGAAGGAAGAAATAAGCATTCAACCAAAACAGAATGAAGAAACAAGAATTCAAAAAAAATGAGGAGAGGCTTATGAACAACTTTAAATGTTGTTCCTAATGAGTTGTCTCTGGGACAACTTTAAATGTTCCAACATCCAAATCACAGGGGTGCAAGAAGGAGAAGAAGAGAACAAGAAACTAAAAACTTATTTGAAAAACTAATGGAGAACTTGCCCAATGTAGCGCAAAAAAAAAAAAAAAAACCCAAAACAAAAAAACGACTTTCAGGAAGTCCAGGAGGCTCAGAGTCCCAAAGAAGTTGGACCCGGGACTTCCAGCAAGATGGCGGCATAGGTGAATGCGCCGTGCCTCCTCGCACAACCAAACAAGGAAAAAACCAGAAATTTACCCAACCAAAAACAGCCAGATCTGACAGAAAATCGAACTGAGAGGAAGTCCGACAACCAAGGAATTAAAGAAGATACATTCATCCAGTCTGGTGAGCCGGGAGGAGCAGGGCGGAGGGAGAGCGCTGGGCAACACCACAGCGAGCTGGTGAGCAGACAGCAGGACTGCGGTTGGAGGGGCAGTTCCCACGGGGCTGAAGCACACTGAGACGGGAGTGCCTGACCTAAGCGCAGCCAGTGCCCGGCTCATCAGGACCCAGCGGGGCCGAGACTGGTGGACCGGGCAGGTCCACTTTCGCAGGCAGAGAAACTAGGAGAAAAAGCAGGGCACAACCCATCTGCGCAGATTGAGAGCACCTGTGGGGGTGGAGTCCACGGCGGGAGGAACTACCAGCCTCACAGGAAAGTTCACTGGGGAGACCCACAGGGGATTGGAGCTGTGCAGCCCGTCCACCGACCCCGGAGCGACCCCCGGAGCCAGCGTGGAGGGGCTCAAATTGCTTGCAGGTGGCGGTGTGGGTGCGGAGAGCGGAGCAGGCGCCATTGTGCTCTCAGGTCCCGCCCCCACAGGCTACATCACAACACAGCGACCGTGAGTTTCCCTGCCCAGATGAACTCCAAGGCTCCGCCCCCCTTACAGTAACAGGCTCACCAAGGGAAAAAAAAATGGCCCAAAGAAAGGAACAGATCAAAGCTCCAGAACTAACCAACCAAGATATGTTTATTGATTTTTTTTTGAGATAAAAAAATATTTATTTTCCTAGTCTCCTTGTTGAACACTTTGAACACTTAGATTTTTTCTAGTTTTTGCTCTTACAGAATACACTGAAATGTGTGTATAAGTACTGTAGTAGGCAAGAGTCTTAGAAGTTGATTTGCTGGGATGAAGGCTACATGTTTTAGAAATGTTGATATGTACTGCCAAGTTGATATTATACCTATTTGTTCTTTTTTTTTTATTTTTACATAATTTTTAATTTTTCAATTACAGTTGACATACAACATTATATGAGTTCTAACTGTACAATACTGTGATTAGATATTTCTTTTTTTTATTTTTATTTATTTTTTTTTAAAGAATGGGGAGAGGGAAGGAGAGAGGGAGGGAGGAGGAGAGAGGAGAGAGAGAAACATCGACCAGCTGCCTTACACACTCACTCAGACCGGGATTGAACCCGCAACCTAGGTATGTGCCCTGATAGGGAATCGAATCTGCAACCTTTTGGTGTACAGGACGACATTCCAACCAATTGAGCCACCCAGCCAGAGCAACCTACACAATTTTTATATACAGTGTCTAGTGCTCAAGCAAAAGGCATACCAGGAGAGGAGACCACATTAGTGAATGCCAAAAGAAATGATGGACAACATAAAAAGATCTTCAAAAAATCTAGAGAATAGCAGTATCAGACACAGACTTCTAAATAACTATCCTTAAAATGTTTAGACTAGGGCCTTGGCTGGTGTAGCTCAGTGGATTGAGCACAGGCTGTGATCCAAAGGGTTGCCAGTTCGATTCCCAGTCAGGGTACATGCCTGGGTTGCAGGCCAGGTCCCCAGTGGGGGCCACATGAGAGGCGACCACACATTGATGTTTCTGTCCTTCTCTTTCTCCCTCCCCTCCCTTCTGTCTAAAAATAAATAAATAAAATCTTAAAAAAAAATAGAGGCAACAGAAAATAGGGTAAAAGCAATATGTGAAATGGTAATGGCTGGGAACTTTTCCAAAATAATTAAAAATATTATATTGGTCTGGGATCACTGAGAAATGCATTTATTGTTGGGATTATACCTTATGCTATTATAGAAAAAAGCTATGTGAGACTGTTACATCTGTTCTGATAATTTGGCCTAAAGTTGCCAGAAGTCAGATAGGGCAGCAATTGGGGAAAAACTGAACACGACCTATTAAAGAAATGAAACCCTGAGGAGAAACTAAACCAGCAGGAACAAACTAAAACACCCGAGGACAGACTGGAACCCATGAGTGGACAGAGAAAACATGAAGCTGTGCCTGTCTATCACTGTGTCAAGAGTTGAGCTAAGCTACTCCATGGCATTGCTGTCTCTGCAGCCATTTTGCTTCACCGACCAGCCTCAGGGAAGTGCGCACCCAAGACAGCAGCTCACTGAGTCAGAAGCAAAAGTAAGTTCCTGATATGAGTTGAGATCAACAGCCTCCTGCTTGCCAGAGCCTGGATGCCCTATGCACCCTAGGTCAGACCTGCATGAGTATTAGCAAAACCCTGAATCCTAGCTTTGAACCATCTAGGAGTAAAACTGGATTAAAATGAATAGTGTTTGCTAATACCCTTAGTTATCTGTCAGAGTAACTCTCTGAGAAGACATAATATAAATTACCTACACAATTGACTTCGAATTGACTGATTTGGCCCTAGCCCAGGATGTCCCCTCAAGGCCTGTTGTGTACTTCCTCCAGTACTTATGAGTGATAAATTTCTCTATTTCAATTTTCTTGTGGTCTGCTATTTAACTTGCAATCGCTATTACTTTAGTCTGGAATCACCATCCAGCACCCTGTGTTCCAGTTAACAAAGGTTAATTTAACAAAGTCATAAGACACTGCCTCCAAACTTGATGATAAGGGTGACCTGCAGGAGAACCCGGTGCCTTTCATCACTGAGCTCATACTTCTCTGGCCTAGGCCACGGAGAACCTGAAGATCTGGCAGGGGCAGGGAGAATGCAGGCACAGGTGCTGCTCCGTGCCCACTAATTGAAATACCAGGTACTGACATTGCACAAGGGCTGCCACAATGCCTGGGCCCGCCACTGGTCTTCAGAGCCAGAAAGAAAAAAAAGGCTTCTGATTCACTCCCCACTTCCAAATTTTATGCAAATTTCTCTTCCAATCCCATACTGAGAATGGAATCCTGAGAAATGCACCTTCAGTTTAGCTAAGCTGACCCAGTTAGTTCACTACTACATTCCACTCTTGTCAAGTTGGTGTCTGCACACACCTCTAGTAGTCATACTTCCTTTCTGTCTACCAGGATGCAATTATCTCTCCTACAACCAGAAACACATCAACCCTCTTTACAACAACAACAAAAAAATACAGAGACTTCTGGCCAAGGTGTAGGTGTAGGTAGACACACTGTGCCTCCTCGCACAACCAAAAGAGGAAAAACAACAATTGAAAAAACAAAAATAGCCAGATGTGACAGAAAACTGAACTGAGTGGAAGTCTGACAACCAAGGAGTTAAAGAAGACACGTTCATCCAGACGGGTAAGCAGGGCGGAGCCGGGAGGAGAGCACTCGGCAAGATGCGGTTTGTGGAGCGGTACTAGCAACACTCCAGCTTCCCGGAGAGGCCCATGGCAGGCGAGCCTGGCCAAAACGTGGCAGGAGCACTCGGCAAAACCAGGGCTGAGACTGGTGGACTGGGCGGTCCCTCATTCTCGCGCAGATAAACCAGGAGGAAAAGCTGGGGAGCAGAACAGACTGTATGGCCCACCAACGCTGGGAAATAAAGCCTCAAACCAACAACTGAATACACCTGTGGGGGTTGAAGTGGCAGTGGGAGGAACTCCCGGCCTCACAGGAGAGTTCGTTGGGGAGACCCACAGGGACTTGGAACTATGCAGGCCCGTCCACTCACCCCAGAGCCAGCAAAGAAGGGCCCAACTTGCTTGTGGATAGCTGGGGAAGTGCAGAGAACAGAGCAAGCGCCATTGTTTTCTCAGGCCCCGCCCCCACAGACAGTGTCACAACACAGCAAAGTGGGTTACCTTGCCCTGGTGAACACCTAAGGCTCCGCCCCTTAAAGTAACAGGCGCACCGAGGAAAAAAAATGGCCCAAATGAAAGAACACATCAAAGCTCCAGAAAAAATACAACTAAGTGATGAAGAGATAGCCAACCTATCAGATGCACAGTTCAAAGCACTGGTAACCAGGATGCTCACAGGATTCGAAGAAAAACTGTCGCAATTACTTGAACAAATGAGGGGAAATCTTCAGGGAACCAATAGGGATGAGAAGGAAACTGGGACTCAAATCAACAGAGTGGACCAGCAGAAAGAAAAAGCATCCAACCAGAAAAGAATAAAGAAACAAGAATTCAAAAAAATGAGGAGAGGCTTAGGAACCTCCAGGACATCTTTAAACGTCCCAACATCGAGTCATAGGGGTGCCAGAAGGAGAAGAGGAAGACCAAGGGATTGAAAACTTATTGGAACAAATAATGAAGGAGAACTTCCCCAAGCTAGTGAAGGAGATAGACTTTCGGGAAGTCCAGGAAGCTCAGAGAGTCCCAAAGAAGTTGGACCCAAAGAGGAACACACCAAGACACATCATAATTACATTACCCAAGATTAAAAATAAGGAGAGAATCTTAGAAGCAGCAAGATAAAAGGAGACAGTTACCTACAAAGGAATTCCCATAAGACTGTCAGCTGATTTCTCAAAAGAGACCTTGCAAGCAAGAAGGGGCTGGAAAGAAGTATTCGAAGTCATGAAAGGCAAGGACCTACATCCAAGATTACTCTATCCAGCAAAGCTATCATTTAGAATGGAAGGGCAGATGAAGTGCTTCCCAGATAAGGTCAAGTTAAAGGAGTTCATGATCACCAAGCCCTTATTATATGAAATGTTAAAGGGACTTATCTAAGAAAAAGAAGATAAAAAACTATGAACAGTAAAATGACAACAAACTCACAACTACCAATAACTGAACCTAAAAACAAAAACAAAAATAAACTAAGCAAACAACTACAACGGAGCAGAATCACAGAAATGGAGATCACATGGAGGGTTATCAGCCTCAAGGGGGTGGAGAGTGAATGGAGAAAAAGGTATAGGGAATAAGAAGCATAATTGGTAGGTACAAAACAGACAGGGGGAGGTAAAGAATAATATAGGAAATGGAGAAGCCAACGGACTTATATGTATGATCCATGGACATGAACTAAAAGGTAGGAAATGCTGATGGGGAGAGGGTGCAGGGCAGAGGGGAATAAAAGGGAGGAAAAATGGGACAACTGTAATAGCATAATCAATAAAATATATTAAAATAAATGAATAAAATCAGAAATGAAAAAGAAGTAGCAACTGACATAAGAGAAATAAAAATGATTATACTTAAATATTATGAACTATATGCCAACAAATTGGACAATCTGGATGAAATTAGTTAATTCCTAGAAACATAAAATCTTCCAAGACTAAATCCAGAAGAAACAGAAAATCTGAACAAACCAACTACAACCAGTGAAATTGAAGCAGTCATCAAAAAACTCCCAACAAAATCCTGGACCAGATGGCTTCAAGGGTGAATTTTACCAAACATCAGAGAACGAATGCCTTTCCTTCTTAAACTATCACAAAAAATTCAAAATGAGGGAAGACTCCAAAGCTCATTTTATGAGGCTAGTATTATCTTAATCCCAAAACCAGATAAAGAAACAACAAAGAATGAAAATAATAGGCCATTAACCCTGATGAACATAGATGTAAAAATATTCAAAATACTAGCAAACTGCATATAGCAATACATCTAAAAGATCACATACCATGATCAAGTGGGATTTATTACTGAGATACAAGTTTGGTTCAATATCCACAAATCAATGCTGATAGACCGTATAAGCAAAATGAAGGCTAAAAATCATATACATATCAACAGGTACAGAAAAAGCATTTGACAAAATCCAGCACCCATTTATGATAAAAAGTCTCAGAAAAGTGGGAATAGACGGAGCACACCTCAACATAATATTGGCCATAAATGACAAATTTACAGCTAACATCATACTCAATGGGGGAAAACTAAAAGCATTTCCCTTAAGATCAGGAACAAGGCAGGGATGTCCACTTTCTCCACTCATATTCAACATAGTACTGGAAGTCTTAGCCATAGCAACCAGACAAGAAGAAGAAATAAAAGACTTCAAACTGAAAAGGAAGAAGTAAAATTGTCATTATTTGCAGATAACATTATACTGTATATAGAGGACTTTAAAGATTCCACCAAAAAACTACTAGAACTGGTAAATAAATTCAGTAAAATAGCAGGATACAAAATAATTATGAGAAAATGATTGCACTGTTATACATCAATCATGAACTATCAAAGAGGGAAACTAAAATAATAATCCCACTTAAAACTGCATCAAAAAATACCTCAGAATAAATTTAACTGAGGATATAAAAGATCTGTATTGGGAAAATTATAATAAATGAAGAAGATATTATGCTCAGTGAAATAAGTTAGAGATAGACAAATACCATATCATTTCATTTACACGTGGAATCTAAAGAACAAAACAAATGAACAAAATTGAAATAGACTCAAAGACACAGAGAGCAGACTGAGGGATGCCAGAGGAAAGGAGGTTGGGGAGCTGGGTGAAAGATGTGAAGGGATTAAGAAGTACAAATTGGTTGTTATAAAACTGTTATAGGGATTTCAAGTAAAACATAGGGAATATATCAATAATATTGTGGTAACTGTGTATGGTGCTAGGTGGTACTAGAAATATTGGTGGGAACATTTTGTAAAGTATATGATTATCTAACTACTATGCTGTACACCTGAAACCAATACAAAATAATATTGAAAGTAAACTGTAATTGAAAAAAATTTAATGATATTGAAGAAAGAAACAGAAGAAGATACAAATAAATGCAAGCATGTATCGTGCTCATATCTAGGAAAACTTGACACCATTAAAATGCCCATAATACCCAAAGCAATCTATAGATTCAACACAATTCCTATCAAAATATCAATGGCATATTTAACAAAACCAGAATAATTCAAAAATTTATATGGAACCACAAAAGTCCCCAAATAAGTATCTTGAGAAATCAAAATAAACTTGGAGTTATCATGCTACCTAATCTTAAACTATACTGTAAGGCTATAGTAGTCAAAACAGCATGGTGCTGGCATAAGAACAGACACATAGATCAATGCAACAGAATTGAGAGCCCAGATATAAACCCACACTTATATGGTCAATTAATGTAGGATGAAGGAGGCAAGAATATACAAAGGGGTAAAGACAGTCTATCTAATAAATGGTTTTGGAAAAATTGGACAGATACATGCAAAAAAAGAAACTAGACTACCGTCTTACACCATACACAAAAATAAACTCAAAATTTATTATAGACTTAAATGTAAGACATGAATTCATAAAACTCATAGTAGAAAACATAGGCAGTAAAATCTCTGATATTTCTCTTAGAAATGTTGTGAGGGTTTTTTGACATATCTCCTCAGGGAAGGGAATAAAAAAAATTGAAACAAATGGGACTACATCAAAATAAAAAAAGTTTTTGCATAGAAAAGGAAACCATCAGTAAAACAAAAAACAACCTACTGAACGGGCAAAGATATTTGCCAATGACACATTTGATAAGAGGTTAATACTCAAAATCTGTAAAGAACTCATATAAATCAACTCCCCAAAAAACAAATGATTGAATTAAAAAATGGGCAGAGGACCTGAATAGACACTTCTCCAAAGAGAACATACAGATAGTCAATAGACATATGAAAGATGTTCAACAACAATAATCATCAGAGAAATGCAAATTAAAACCACAATGAGATATCACATTACACCTGTCAGAATGGCTATCATTAATAAAACAACAAATGATGTTGGCAAGGATGCAGAGAAAAGGGAACTCTCGTGCACTGTTGGAAGGAATGGGAATTGGTGCAGCCACCATGGAAAACAGTATGTAGGGTCCTCAAAAAATTAAAAGTGAAACTGCCTTATGACCCAGCAATTCCCCTTGTGGACATAAACATTTGAAGAAACCCAAAATACAAAATCAAAAGCATATATGCAGCCCCTCTGTGTTCACTGCAGCGCTATTTATAATAGCCAGGGCATGGAAGCAACCCAAGTGCCCACTAAGATGAGTGGATTAAAAAAAGTGATGGTAGATATATACAATGGAATAATGCTTAGCCATAAAAAAAGAACAAAGTCTTACCATTTGCAATAGCATGGATGGACCCAGAGGGTATTATGCTAAATGAAATAAGACAGAAAAAGACCACTACCATATGATTCCACTTATCTAAAAGGCATAATAAATGAACAAACAAAATAGAAACAGACTCATAGATACAGAGAACAGACTGATGCTTGACAGGTTGACAGAGAGGAGTGAGCTCGGGGAAGCTGGGTGAAAGAGGTGAAGAGATTAAGAAATACAACTTGTTAGTTACAAAATAGTCACAGGGATGTTAAGTACAGCTTAGGGGATATAGTCAATTATATTATAATATTATATTATAATGACTACATACAGTGCTAGGTAGGTATTTGAAGGATGAAGAAGACTACTTTGTAAAGTAGGTGATTATCTAACCATTGTGCTATACACCTGAAACTAATACAAAATAATTTTAATGTAAACTATAATTGAAAAATAAAAATTTTAAATAAATAAATATCATTAATAGGAAAAGGAAGACAAGCTGTGGAAGAAGAAAGAACCTGTATGTTACAGAGAAAAGAAAATCCTCTCAGACGAGAGTTGTCTCTTTAGATACCTGGACAAGACAGGTACAGACAAGAAGTGACGGCTGATACCCTGGGTGGTGTGGCTCAGCGGATTGAGTGCTGGCCTGCGAACCAAAGTGTCACTGATTTGATTCCCAATCAGGACATATCAACAGGGGAGTGGTAGGGGGAGAGAGGGGGAAAAAGTACAGAGAATAAGTAGCATAAATGGTAGGTAGAAAACAGACAGGGGGAGGTTAAGAATAGTATAAGAAATGTAGAAGACAAAGAACTTATGTGTATGACCTATGGACAAAAACTAAAGGGCGGGGAATGGGGGGATGAGGTGTAGGGGAAGAAAGGGGGGAAAATGGGACAACTGTAATAGCATAATCAATAAAATATATTTAAAAAAAAAAAGAAACATGAATAAAGGACTCACAGGCCCAGACAATGGGGTGGGGATTGACTGTGGCAGGGGGCAGGGCAGGGGAGAGCAATGAGGAAAAAGGTGGGACAATTGTAATTGAACAACAATAAAAATAATAAAAGTAAAAAAATAAAAAAACAAAAATATAAAATAAAATCGCAGTTATTTACCTTTAAGGAAAAAAAATCTTAAAATTCATATAGAACCACAAAAGACCCTGAATAGCCAAAGCAATCTTGATTTTAAACTATATTACAAAGCTATAGTAATCAAAATAGTATAGTATTGGCATAAAAACAGAAACAAAGGCCAATACAACAGAATCTAGAGCTCAGATATAAATTCATGCAGATACAGTCAACTAATATTTGACAAGGCAGCAAAGACTATTCAACAGAAGAGTCTCTTCAATAAACAATGCAAGGAAAATTGAAAATTCACAATTAAAAGAATGAAACAGACTGCTATATTACACCACTCACAAAAATTAACTCAAAATAGATGTGAAACCATAAACTCCTAGAAGAAAATATAGAGGAAAAGCTCCTTGATATTGGTCTTGGCAATGACTTTTTGGACATGACACCTAAAGCGAAAGTAGCAAAACAAAAGCGGTACCACATCAAACTGAAAAGTGTTTACACAGCAAAAGAAATAACCAACAAAATGAAGAGGTAACCAAAGGAAGAGAAATTATTAGCAAACCACATATCTAATAAGGTTTTAATATCTAAGATATATAAAGAACTCATACAACTCAATAGTAAAAAAAAAAAAAAAAGCTGATTTAAAGCAGGCAAAGAAGGAATAGAGATTTTTCCAAAGAAGATATTCAAGTGGCCAAAGGTACATGAAAAGATGCTCAACATTGCTAATCATCAGGAAAATACAAATCAAAACCACAATAATGAGATATCTATCACCTCACACTTGTTAGAACGGCTATTAACAAAATACAAGACATAAGCCCAGAAGCATGTGGAGAAAAGGCAACTCTTGTACACTGTTGGTGGGAATGTAAATAGCTATAGCAACCATGGAAAAACAATATAATGTTTCCTCAAAAGATTTTTTAAAAAACTAGCATATGATCCAGTAATTCCACTTCACAGTATATAGCTGAGGAAATGAAGTCATATTCCAAAGAGATACCTACAATCCCATGTTCACTGCTGCTTTATTCACAACAGTCAAGAACATGAAATCAATCTTAGTGTCCACTGATACATGAATGGATAAAAAATGTGATGTATATTTATATTTACATATACATAACTGTGCTATAAAAAGAAGAAAATCTTGCCATTTGCAACAACAAAGGGCACTATGCTAAGTGATATACGTAAGACAGAGAGACAAATACTTTATAATCTTACTTCTATGTAGAATTTTTTAAAACCATCTTCATAGAGCCCTGTCCAGTGTGGCTCAGTTGGTTGGAGTGTTGCCCCATAAACAAAAAGGTTGCAGATTCAATTTCCAGGGGCACATACCTAGGTTGTAGGTTGAATCCTCAGTCCAGGAGTGTATGATCTCTGGTCCGGGCACAGTCTGGGCACATACAGGAGGCAACCAATAGATGTTTCTGTCTCATGTCAATGTTTGTCTCTCTCCCTTACTCTCTCTCTAAAAGCAAGGAGGAAACGTCCTTGGGTGAGGATTAGAAAAAAACTTCATAGAAACAGAAAACAGATTGGTGGTTGCCAAAAGCAAGGGGTGGAGAGTCAGGGAATTGGTGAAGGTAGTCGAAATATACGAACATCCAGCTATAAGACAAATAAGTTATGGGAATATAATATACAGCATCATGACTATTATAGTTAACAATACTGTATTGTATATTTGAAGTTGCTAAAAGAGTATATATCTTAAGAGCTCCACATAAGAAAAAATTTGCAACTATATAAGGTGATAAATGTTAACTAAATCTATTGTATTATTCATTATGCAATATATACATATATCAAATCATTATGTTATATACCTAAATATATAACTTTTATGTTAATTACACCCAATTAAACTGGGGCAAGCCCACAGCTAACATCATACTCAATGGCAGAAAGTGAGGTACTTTTCATCTAAGATCAGGAACAAGACAAGGATGCCCACTCTCATCATTTTTTTTCCTAAGATTTTATTTATTTATCTTTAGACAGAAGGGAATGGAGGGAGAAAGAGATGGGGAGAAACATCAATGTGTGGTTGCATCTCACATGGCCCACCTGGGGACCTGGCCTGCAACCCAGGCATGTGCCCTGACTGGGAATCAAACCAGCGACCCTTTGGTTCACAGCCTGTGCTCAATCCACTGAGCTACACCAGCCAGGGCCCACTCTCATCATTTTTATTCAACATATTATTAGAGCTCCTAGCTAGAGCAATTAGGCAAGAAAAAGAAAAAAAAATGCATCCATTTTGGAGAGGGAGAAGTAAAACTATTACTATTTGCAGATGATAAAATATTATACAGTATATAGAAAACCCTAAAGACTGTACAAAAAACTGTTAGAATTAATAAGCAAACTCAGTAAAGTTCTAGGATACAAAATCAATATACAAAACTCTGGCACATTTCTATACACTAATAATGAGCTATGAGAAATAAAAATTAAAAGAAAAATCCCACTTACAATTGCATCAAAAAGGATAAAATATCTAAGAATAAATTTAACCAAGGAGGGGAAAGACCTGTGCACTGAAAACTAAAAGACATTAATAAATAAACTGAAGGACAAATAAATGGAAAGGTATTCCATGCTCTTGTTAGAATGAACTTACACTGTTAAAACGTCCATAATACCCAAAGCAGTCTACATATTCAATGCAATCCCTATCAAAATTCCGATGGCATTTTCACAGAAATAAAACAAACAATTCTAAAATTTGTATGAAACCACAAAGACCCCAAATGGCGAAACAATCTTAAAAAATAAGAACATAGCTGGAGATGTCATGTTTCTTAATTTCAAACAATATTACCAAGCTATAGCAATAAAAATAATACCATATTGGCAAAAATACAGAAACAAAGCTCAATAGAACAATAAAAAGAGCCCAGAAATAAATCCATGCACATATGGTCATTTAATTTATGACAAAATAGCCAAGAATATACAATGGGAAAAGACAGTCCCTCCAATAAATGGTGCTGAGAAAACTGGACAGCCACATACAAAAGAATGAAACTGGACCACTATCTTAACCCATTTACAAAAATCAACTCAGAATGGACTAAAGACTTGAACATAAAACATGAAACCATAAAACTCAGAAGAAAACACAGGTGATAAGCTCTCTGACACCAGCCTAGGCGATGATTTTTTGACACCAAAAGCAAAGGCAACAAAAGCAAAAATAAACAACTGGGACTATATAAAATGAAAACGCTTCCGTATACCAAAAGAAATCATGGACAAAGTTAAAGGCAACCCGCCAAATGGGAGAAAATATTTGCAAATCATGTACCTGATAAGGGGTTAATATCCAAAATATATAAAGAAGTCATACAACTCAAAAGGGAAAAAATCCAATTTAAAAATATGCTGAAAATCTCAATAGATATTTCTCCAAAGAAGACAACCAAATGGCCAACATACATGAAAACAGCGCTCAATATCACTAATCATCAGAAAAATGCAAACCAAAACTACCATGACATACCACCGTACACTTACTAGGATGGGTACTAGAAAAAAAAGAAAGAAATAACAATGTTGGCAAGAATGTAGAAAAAAGGAAACCCATGTATACTGTTGATGGGATTGTAAATTGATACGTCCACTATGGAAAACAGTATGAGAGGTTCCTCAAAAATTAAAAATAGAAGGACCATATAATTCAGCAATTCCACTCTGGGCAGTTATTCAAAGAAAACAAAAACACTAATTCAAAAGATATAGGTATCCAGACATTCATTCCAGCATTATTTACAATAATAGCTCAGACATAAAAACAACCTAAGTGTCCATCAATAGATGAATGGATAAAGAAAATTAAGTGTATTTATAGCATTTTCATATCATGAAATATTTTAAAACCATTTTTTAAAAGATTTTATTTATTTATTTTTAGAGAGAGGGGAAGGGAGGGAGAAAGATAAGGAGAGAAACATCAATGTGTAGTTGCCTCTTGCATACCCCATACTGGGGGCCTGGCCCACAACCCACACATGTCCCCTGACTGGGAATTGAACTGGTGACCCTTTGGTTCACAGGCCCGCACTCAATCCAACGAGCCACACCAGGCAGTGCTGAAACCATTTTAAATGCTGTTCATTAAGAGTTTTAATAATTCACCAAAATGTTTATAGTTATTTTAGGTGAAAAGGAAAAGCAAAATTACATGTGTTGTAAACATAATAATATAATAATAAGCATACAAAAAAGGCTGGGAGTGATGCCAACAAGTCATTTTCACTGTGTATACACACGCTTGTGCACATACACAACACACACATATACACACAATGAAATATTATTCACTCATAAAAAAAGAAGAAAATTCTGTCCTTTGCAACAACATGGATGCAACCTGAAGGCATTATGCTAAGTGAAATAGGTCAGAGAAAGACAAATACTGTATGATCTCACTTCTATGCAGAATCTAAGAAAACCAAAATCGTAAAAACAGAAAACAGATTGGTGGTTGCAAGAGATAGGGCCTGGGTGACAGATAATGAGTGAAGGTGGAAAACAAAGTACACACTTTCAGTTATTTATTTTATAAGTCATAGGGATGTAATTACAGCACAGTGACTTCCATGCCATGGTGACTACAGTTATTAATATATGATATATTTGAAAGTTGCTTAGAGAGTAGATCTTAAGTTCTCATCACAAAAAATGTAGCTATGTGTGATGATAGATGTTAACTAGACTTACTGTGGTGATCATTTCACAAAAATATATGCAAATATCAAATCATAATGTATACTTGAAACTAATAAAATGTTATATGTCAATCATATCCTAATGAAAATTTTTTTAATTGGGCAAATTTTAATAAAAATAAATAAATGAAAAAATTTTTATTTCAAGTGCTATAGAATAATTTAGGACTGATCCATAAATAAAGATTACATGTGAAACTGATAAGAATACTTCCTAAACTCTTATTAAATATAAATGGGCAATGGAAGAAAACTAAAAAGAAAATAAATTAGTTAGATAAATTAGTTTTATTTAATAATGACATTAAACTTAACAATGAAACTTAATGATGACATTAAAATTTTAACAAATTCTATCTTTAAATTAATTTAAAAATTTTTCAAAATTAGATTAGTTAATGCCGTTGATGGTAGTTTAAAATGGAAACTCCTTTTACCTGGAAAACATAATGCTAAGTGAAATAAGCCAGTAACAGAAAGACAAATAACATATAATTTCACTCATTTGTAGAATCTAATGAACAAACTGAACTAAAAGAAAAATGGTGACAGATTCATATATAGAGAGCAGGCTGACAGCTCATGAAGGAGTGGAGGGATCAAGCCAAAAAAAAAGAGAAAGAACTCAAATAATGAAAAGTTTCATATACCTCTGTTAGGACAGAAATTGCTATAACTTTGAGTGTGGCAGTGATTTCCACATGCGTGTAAACATGCAGTCCTGAGAATTTACACATTTTGAGCACAGCTCCGTGTGATTCCTGTGTGAGCAAGTGTGGATCATGTCTGTAGAATGTGAATTCTCTAATAGGAATTTGGCAAAGATGTATCTTAAAAAATTCTGGCTTGCTGTGCCCTGCATATTTCTTTAATCTGGTCCTGTCTGCCACCGGACGTGAATCTACATCCTGATGCCCTGCTATGAGTAATCCTACACCTGTTCTGCTTAATCCCACGTATAATCAATCCAATGTAAATGTGTGCTAATGCCCCTGATAAAAACCCTGGCTGGGCAAGCCACTGGGCTTTTTCCTGAGATGGGAGGAATCAGCCACGTGGCCCCGGTCTCTCTTTCCCCGCGTGTCTCGGTATGAGGTTCATACACGCATTGGGTCACGGTCACCCACGGGTATCGGCAGGTCCGATCTACCCCATGTCATTTGAGAACCTACTTGTGGGACTGTATTCTAAGAACATTAGTCAGAATATAAGGATTTGTCTGCATTCCTATTTTATGAAAACAAGAAAATTGGAAAGATTCATAATTCCTAATGATAAAAAGTGGTTAAGTTAGAGCGTATTATAGCATCTCCATATCATGAAATATTTTGAAATGATTTTAAATATTCATTAAGAAACTTAATAATTCATTCCTGGACTTCTGGTCAAGATGAAGGCATAGGTAAACACATTTCACCTCCTCATGCAACCACAGACAAATTACAATTAGACCTCAAAACAAAAAACGCCCAGATGTGTCAGAAAACCAAGCTGTATGGAAGTCCAACAACCAAGGACTTAAAGAAGCCACATTCATCCAGACAGGTAGGAGGGGTGGAGACATGGAGATTGGAGGAGAGGTGGTGGCAGTGGCGGAACAGGCCATCCCACGTTCACAGATTAAAATCAGGAAGCATACCTTGGGAGCAAGGGATCCCAGCTCCAGGCCAGACCACACAGCACAGGGTTCTGGTGCCAGGAAGATAAATCCCCATAACATCTGGCTGTAAAAACCAGCGGGGGTTGGGGTGGCAGAAGAAACTGCTAGATTTTCAGGAGACTCTGCTTAAAGGGCCCACATGGACTTAGAACATATATAACCACACCTGCTCTGGGATATAGCACAAGCACAACCAATTGAAGGTTACCAGTCACATACAGCGAGTAAGGGAGGTGACTGGAAATAGGGCAAGTGCTGGGCAAACCTCCAGAAGCCAGGCAGCAGTACTGTCCCCTCTGTAAGCCCTCCTCCAGCATAGAGCCACAAAGCAGTTAAGTGGGTTGCCCTGCCCTGGCTCTGCTGCACACACTTTACAGGTACATTTTCTACAAGAGGTCACACTACTAAGACAAGGAGTCAAAGCGGCTCTACCTAATACACAGAAATAAACACAGGGAGGCTGCCAAACTAAAGAAACAAAGAAATATGGCCCAAATGAAAGAACACAACAAAACCTCAGAAAAAGAACTAAACAAAATGGAGATAACCAACCTATCAGATGCAAAGTTCAAAACACTAGTGATTAGGATGCTCGAGGAACACATTGGCTACTGCAACAGTATAAAAAAGATCCACACAAAAATGAAGGTTGCATTAAGTGAAATAAAGAAAACTCTACAGGGAACCAATAATGAAGGGGATTCAAATCAACAATTTGGAACATCAGGAAGAAATAAGCATTTAACCAGAACAGCAAGAAGAAAAAAGATGTTTTTTAAAAAATGAGGATAGAGTAAGGAGCCTCTGGGACATCTCCAAATGTGCCAACATCCAAATCATAGGGATGCCAGAAGGAGAAGAGGAAGAGCAAGAAACTGAAAACTTACTTGAAAAAATAATGAAAGAAAATTTCCCTAATCTGGTGAAGGAAATAGACATGCAAGTCCAGGAAGCACAGAGAGTCCCCAAACAAGATGGACACAAAAAGGACCACATCAAGATACATCATAATTAAAATGCCAAAGGTTAAATATAAAAAGAGAATCTTAAAAGCAGCAAGAGAAGCAGACAGTTACCTACAAAGGAGTTTTCATAAGACTTTCAGCTGATTTCTCAAAAGAAATTCTGCGGACTAGAAGGGACTGGTAAGAAGTACTCAAAGTGATGAAAAGCAAGCACCTACAACCTATATTACTCTATCCAGCAAAGCTACCATTTAGAGTCGAAGGGCAGATAAAGTGCTTGCCAGAGAAGATAAGGCTAAAAGAGTTCATCATTACCAAGCCATTATTATGTGAAATGTAAAGGGACTTATTTAAAGACTTCTTATAAAGAAAAAGAAGATCAAAAACGATGAACATTAAAATGGCAACAAATCCACAACTATCAACTGAATCTAAACAAAACAAACTAAGCAAACAACTAGAACAGGAACAGAATCAGACATGGAGATCATTTGGATAGTTTCAGCTGGGAGCAGTAAGGAGGAGAATGGGGGAAAAGGTACAGGAATAAGAAGCACAATTTGCAGGTACAAATCAGACAGGGGGATGTTAAGAATAGTATAGGAAATGGAGAAACCAAAGAACTTACATGCATGACCCATGGACATGAGCTGGCGGGGAGAATGCTGGAGGGAATGTGGATGCTGTGTGGAGTGGGTCAAAGGGAGAAAAATTGGGACAACTGTAATAGCATAATCAATAAAATATATTTTAAAAAGAGAATTTCAGTAATTCACCAAAATGTTTATAATTATATTATGTGAAAAGGAAAAGTAAAATTACATATATGGTATGAGCATAATAATGTAAAATAAACATAGAAAAAAGGCAGGGAATGAAGCCAACAAGTGACTAAGACTAAGCGAATTTTTCTATTTTCTGATTTTCTGTTTTTATACAATTTTTACTGTATTTCTTTCCATTACCATTTAGTCCCCTTATACCTCCCTCACCTCAGCAATCACCGCACTGTTGCCCATTTTACATTTAAAGTAACAAACCACATTTTACAACTGTAAAGGGGAAAAAAACTATATTCTATTTAAAAAGTTGCCCGGCTGGTGTAGCTCAGTGGATTGAGCGCGGGCTGGGAACCAAAAGGTCCCAGTTCGATTCCCAGTCGGGGCACATGCCTGGGTTGCAGGCCAGGTCCCCAGTGAGGGCCATGTGAGAGGCAACTGTACATTGCTCTTTCTCCCTCCCTTCTCCTCTCTCTAAAAATAAATAAATAAAATCTTTAAAAATAAATAAAAAGCTTCATATTCAAATATACTTCCCTAAATACCAAATACTTTTCCCCTAAATACCAAATAATGGGTAAGATTTACTAAATACCAAACAATGGGTAAGATTTACAACAATCTGTCAGAGAAACTGCAAGAGCTGGGAGTAGTCCAGGAATAGGAGTTTGGCCATGCAAGGGTGCTGATAAGGGACACCCACTTCTGATTCACAGTCCTAGGAAGCCTCCAGAAGTAAAGAGGCAGAGGCTGGAGGTGAGACACCAGGTCTCATGGATAGACCACGAAGACCAACTGGCATAGGCATCAGTAATCCAAACAAAAAGACTGAGGAATAGAAGGATTGCAAACAATGGCAGAACAGAGAAACGTCCTACTGAACCAGACTTGGTCTAAGTGGGGGAGTGAGCACCAGTGGACAGGAAGGATGGCAGGTGAGGGTGCAGGATCCTTACTCTGCCCCTGGGTCAGGCCTCTCACCCACCAGGTGTGGAAAGCCCAATCTGTCCACCCTCCCTCTTAGGCCGTTGGAGCTTTTCCACCTGAGGGAGGATCCAGGTGCTATCAGACCACAAAGCCCTTTCACAAATGAAAATACAAAAAGTGAAACTCACCAGTCAAAGCCATTATATTCATTTGAGGTCTCTATCCACACCAACAGCAAAACCACAGACATGCAAAATGCAACAATCAAAAATGGGTAAAATAACTGCTCTCTCTGGGAAGAGAAAAAAGGAAGCAAAATTTAACTCCATCGATCTGTGTTACCTCAGCAGTACCTGTGTACACTTGCCAAAGGTCTGTACACGCACAGTGCCATGCATTACTCTCCCCAGGCTGCACTGAACACTGTATTCTTTTTACCCCTCTGGAATTTTGTATAAGCCTACTGTAACATTTATTACACTAAAATGAAATTATGAGTTTATATGTTTGTATCTGTTGTGGCAGTTTCTACTCTGAGGAAAAGGAACTTCTGTTACACATCTCTGTACTGCTAATATCTAACAGTTCCTTAAATGCAGCTGGCTCTCAGCAATTTTCTGATGAATTCATCCATCTCTCCATCTACCAAATATTTCTTTGATAACTCACTCATTGAGTAATTCATTAACTCATTGTTCATCAGTTCATGTAGTCATTTATCCACCAACATTTGGGTTGGTGGGATGTAAGTGGGTTAGGGAATAAATCTGTTTTTTAGTAGCTAATTTGTGCTAGCACAGTGCTGGGACTTTACAAGCTACAGTTGTTTATTTCTCAATATTTCTTAATTCAATTATTTCTCAATATAACATATAAGCACGATTAACCTCATTTTGCAGCACAAAGAGCTAATGTTCAGAGAGATAAAGTAACTGACTCAAGGTCACATAGACAAGAAGTGACAGGGAGACTGCCCAGATCAGAAATGTGAGCCCAAAGCCATGACAGAGAATGTCATTGCAGAGGAGATAATCAAACTGAGCCTGGAAGGCAACCCCTACGCTAAAAGTCCTGCCACACATCAGCCACGCCAGAGGCTGCCAAGCCCTTCCTGAAACATCAGGTCAGCTGCTACCTCACTCATAACCCTAACACTTCTCTATCATGACAGTAAGAAATCATCTTTTAGGGACACTGCTTTCACTCTGTTAAACATGAGTAGAATAACCCTGCCCGGACTAAATCGTAGGGTTATTGTGAAGAAGAATAATAAGGAAATAATGATGGAAAACATAGAAAGTCTATTCTGAAAAGAGGAGAAACGTTACAGGAATCAGGCACTCACTGAACTACCACTTCTGAGGGTCAGAGGATGAAGGGCACGGGATTTGACTCAGGTCTTACTCTCTACATAAAACTTGGGTGAACTTTTAAAAACATGTATCAGAAAATGTCCCTCCCCTGCTCACAACCCTCCCAGAGCTTCCTGTTGTCCCAGAGTATCATCCAACCTGCCCACCGTGGCCCACAAGGTCCTACATGATCGAGCCTGGCCCACCCCTGACCTCATCCCAATCTACACACTGATTCCATTTCTGAACTCCAGCCAAAATGGCCTTCTTTCAGTTTTTAGAACATAACCCAATTTGTTTCCACCAAGAGCTTTGTACTTCCTGGTTCTGCCTGGAACACTTTTGCCCCGAGATGTACACATGGCTGGCTCTACCTCGTCATCTGGGGACAGCTCACATTCCCCTCATTCTAAGAGGTCTCTAATCGTGCTCCCTTCTCAGTCTCTAATACATGTTTCTTTTTATCCCCTTCAAAGTTCTTACTGTTCTCTGAAATCACCTTTATTTATTGTTTATTACCTAACTCATCTCACTAGAAGATGCAAAAGGGCCAGAGGCCTTAGTTGTAGTAATCACTGTGGCACAGTCTAAGTGCTCAATAAAACTGTTTCTGTTGATTAAGTCCATCTCTGTATTTTAATTCTCATTGTTTCCATTCTTGTTCAAAATTTTTAAAGGTTTCCCACCACTTATAGAATAAAGTTTAAATATTATAGCATAGCATAAAAAGCTTCATAATTTAATTAAAATATTCCTTTCCAACCCCATTTATTAACTCACATGTCACTAAAGTCAACATTGAAAATTTGTTTTTCCCCAAACACACCACTGTGATTCTCTATCTCTGGACTTCTGACCACCTTATTCTTCCTATTTAGAATCCCCTGAACAATCATTTCTATATGTGGAAGGTCATTTCCATAAGTCAAGGGTTCCAAGACATTAATAAAAATAGCTAGTACTTATTGAGAGCTGATTCTGTGCTGAACGAAATTCTAAGTGTTTTTCCATACATTACCTCTTCTATCCTCACAACAAACACTATTGATGAATACTATTGGGTCTCCATTATCCAACTGAGGAATCTAAAGCACCAGAATGTTAATTAACCTGCCCTAGATCCCACAGTGATAAAGCTCTAATTTGGTGATAGTCAGTGGTGAAAGCATAAATTGAATCCAGGCAGTCTTTCTTAGGCACAAGGTCTTAGCTCCTATGTTACATGCTATACTCCTTCCCCTGAGCAGAAATGGGGCCATGAGAATGACCAACTTCAATTCTCCAGCTGTAGAGAGGCTCAGAGATCACACAACCAGCCCAACAGCAGAGTTGAAATTAGGACCCAAACATACTACTGAGCTCTGGTTCAGAGATTTTTCAGTTCTACCACATTGCCTTGAATGTCATCATTCCGATAAAGCCTCCCCTTATTTTTCCCTCTGAGTCACTCTTTAGATCTCTCTTGCCATACCACCTCATCCCCACATAATAAGCATCTGTTGAATCAATTCACTCCTCTCCATCTTTACCCTCATTACTCTAATCCAGGCCACCACTGTCTCTTACCTTCAACACTGCCATTGCAATGAGGCTACGCCTCGTGCCACCACTTGGCCTTACCAGAGTTCATTAGGCAAAATCAGGCATTAGTCTGACCAATAATAAAGGAGCACCTTGTTTCTCACTGGCTGTTGTTTTTTTCTCTCACAAGCATAGCTCCTTTGGAAACTCACAATGAAGAGAAAATTAAATATTCAGGCACTCCTGTAATCCTAACCCCAAACATTTAATTATACCAAAACCTCGTTTTTCTTCAAGGTTCACTGAGTAAATAAAAGCAAAAGTCAATGAATGAATAAATGAGTGATACACAAGAGGTAGCAAGAAGACGGCAAAGTGAAGACTGCAAGTGAAAGAAAACAAGCATGTTTCAGTAAGGTTAACTTTGGCTCCAGAACTGTGGCAGACCTTCCATGGGAGAACTGGAGCCCAGGCGCACCCAGTTCTGGAGACTACAGAGCCCTCTTGGAGGCAGGGACCAGCCTGAGTTCCCCACGTCAGACAGTATGGTGCATATCCCCCCATCTCTCTGTACCCAAGAGCAGTAGCAGGGAGCACATTTAGACTTTTTCTCCAGCTTAGCGTTCCACTGGCAGCTGTAGAAGCTAGTAAGGTAGGTGGTGTAGCATTCGTGGTTGAAGATGCGTGCAATCCACAGCTTACGCTTTTTCGGCCTTTTCTTCTGGTTCTTTACCTCAATCCTGTTGACCTTCTTAAGCATGATACACCCTTTTGCTGGAATTACAAATAAAACAATCAGGATCTAGCGGCTACTTTAAATGTTTCCTACCCTACCATTCTACAGAAAAATCCATCAAAAATAAGTGATTTTTTTTTAAAATTATAATCTAAGATAATGCACTGGATTCAGTGCAGAAGACTAGAGCTTCATCCCACCTCTCCCACTAACTTGTTGAGTGTTTATGGCCGTCATTGCACCATTCAAGGTTTGGTCTTCTCACCTTAAAACAGGACCATATCCTTCCTCTGTTCTAGCCAATAATAGATGCTGGAAGCATCACATGATGTTTTTTAAACTGCAACACGCTCTTGAAATAACTTGATAACTTATAGGCACGGGTGAGGTCTATGAAAAAACACGATCCCTGACCAGTACGTGACCCTGACACAGTGCCTGCCCCTTCCCTTTCTCTCCTCTCCTACACCGAAGCAGTGAGGATAGTCTCAATGAAGAATGGATTAAGAATATTCAAAATAGCAATGGTTGAAATAAGACAGGGTTATTTTTTCTTTTGTCAACAAAACATTTCAAAGGCACAAAGAACAAAGTATGTGGTATGTGGCTTCACAGTGTCATTGAGAACCCAGACACTGTCCATCTTGCTGCTCTGCTGCAGCATCGGGCTTCCTTCTCAGGGCCCCAACACCTGCTCAAGCCATACCCATACCCAAACTCCAACTAGAAGGGAGGAGGAAGGAATGCAGAAGGGTGCTCCCTGTATTTTAAGGACATGCACAGAAGCTGAACATGACATTTCACTGGCAGACAGGGGTTTTTTTACTAGTAAAAAACGGAAAAACAGATGTTGAGGGACATTTAGCTGTCACTACTGCATTTTCTTACCCCACTGTGATAAGAGAATGTCTTTCTCATACATAGAATCTTTCAGAGAGTGTGTGGAATTTGGTGGGAGGTACAAACTATTTAAAAACAAACATGAATAGTCTTAAAGGACCTGATCCCAGACAACAGTCTCTGCCTCTGAAAATTTTGTTACACTCCACTTCGTTTTTTGTGAAAGGCACTGTAGGATTGTGGTTAATGGTATATAGCCTGAACGTGCACTTCTGGCCAAAATGGAGAATGGGGATTGAAGTAACCCTCTCACCCAAGTGACTAAAAACTGCAGAAAATATGCAACAACAGTTTCCAGACTTGGACAATTGGCGGTGATGAACAGCAATCCCTGAGAGAGGGAAATAAAGGAACTGAGTATTATAAATGTCCCACTTACAATCTGAACAGAGTTTCTGGGATGAAGCACTGAGAGTCAGGAGCAGGTGGTACTTGGCAGTATCCCTGAACTAAGCAGACAGAAGTGGGAGACTGGGGAAGTAAGGGTTCCCCCGGGCCTTCCTCCACCCTCCAATTGAATACTAATCAGCACATGCTTGTAAAGAAATTATCTGAGGCTAAGGAAATAACTGCACAAAAGGAGGTGGTGAGACAATCTCCAGGTCTCATGAAAGGCTGGGGACAGTTGATGTTTCCACCAAAGCAGAAAAACCTCATAATTCATGGGGCGCTAAGTAGTATACTCAAAAGGGGATTGCCACAGTGGTGGGGAGAAGTAGGCCTACATTAAAGTCTGCTATGGTCTGGCTTAACAAAGCTTAAAGGTGATCTTCGAAAGAATCAAAATGTTCAAGTAACAAAGATCAAGAATATTTTTTAATACAAGAAGCAGCCAAAAGAGCAAAGTTCACAATGCCTAGAATCCAATAAAAATTACCCACAGGAAGAACTCATGGTGGTGGTGGAGGAACACCCTGAACTCACATCCTCCCATGGACTCAATAAATTTACAGCTGTGTGGAATAATCTCCCTTGGAAAAGGACCTGAGTACGGGATAAACAATGCCTACAAACAAAAGATAGAAGAGCCACATGGAGACAGGGAAGAGAGGCAGAGATTCATCTGGGACTCTACCCCAGATATGTAATCCCACAAATGGGATCTCAAAAATATGATACTCACTTTGGAGGAGTGAAGATACTATGTCCCACATCAAGCACTTCAAACCCTGAGTCCAACAACATAAAGATATGCCCCCAATGTGTTTGATCCTGGAAACCAATAGGAATTAAGTCCAGGGGAACCATAGAGCTATAGGGAATGGAAAAACCAGACCTTAAAGTTTTCAAATGCAGACCCACTCATCCTTAGATGCAGCACAAAAGCAACACTTTGAAAAGCCTCTAGATCACCTGTGAGGGAAATGCACTTACTTATGCTAAAGTGGCTGCCAGAAACACAGGAACCTCCACATACTTCCTCCAGGGTCAGAAACACTAGCTGGAGCTATTTTTGCAATCTCATTCTAACTTGCTGATAATGGAGCTGACAGGGGCCATTCTCAGTCCCCTCCCTGTAGCCTGCTAGCACCAGTGGACATGCTTTGTGCCCTACCCACACTGCACAGAAAACAAAAAGCCACTATTAAAGGGCCAGCACAGGCCTGGCTGGGTGGCCCAGTTGGTTGGAGTGCTGTCCTATACACCAAAAGGTTTCAGGTTCAATCCCCAGCCAGGGCACATACCTAGGTTGTGGATTCAATCCCTGGTCAAGGAACATAAAGGAGGCAATGGATGTTTCTCTCTCATATCGATGGAGGTCTCTCTCTCTCTCAAATCAATAACATAACCTCGATTGTGGATATAAAAACTAATTTTAAAAAATAGAGAGCCAGCACAGAGACCCACTCACTTTGTGATCAAGCACAAAAGCAAGAGTTTGCAAAGCACATAGCTGATAAGTAAGGGAGGCCCACTTACTAATCCTAAAATGCCTGCCAAAGAGGAAGGTTCCTGTAGACAATTTCTCCAGGGATGGGAAGGCTGCAGGTGCCATTTCTGCAGTTCCATGCTAACTCGCTGGTGATAGAGTAGGCAGGCATCATTTCTGGCGTCCACCAGCTAGACTGCTAAAACCAGTGGATGTGCCCTGTGCCACCCCCACCCCCACAGAGCAGCTGCATCACAACCGGGACAGGCAACAGCCACACCACAACCCAGCCAGGCAAGTGCCCTGCACCCAGCCCACGCAGCACAGCAACCTCAGCCCTGGCACAGCCAGCGAGAATGAGCAGTCTGCAGGAGGGATGCCCCTTGAGCACATTAGAGAGGTTCGGCACCAGAATGCAAGAAGTAGAAGCAAGAATCAATGAGTTGGAGGACAACTAAAAGACCTCACCTAGACAGAGAAGCAAACTGAAAACAGAATTTTAAAAAGTGAGGATACCTTAAGGGACCTCTAGAACAACATTAAGAAAAATAATATTCACATTATAAGGGTTCCAGAAGGAAAAGAGAGAGCAAAAAGGCCAGGAAATTTATTTGAAGAAATCATGGCAGAAAAACTCCCTAATTGGGAAAAGGAAACAGACTTCTAGGTCACATAAACCCAGAGAGTCCCAATAAGATGTACCAAAGAGAACCATACCAAGACACATTATAATTAAAATGTTAACATTTAAGGACAAAGAATCTTAAGTGCAGCTACAGAAAAACAATGTATTACATACAAGAGAAACTCCACAAGGCTATCATCAGATCTTTAAGCAAAAACTTTGCAGGCTAGAAAGGGGGTGCATGCTATATTCAAAACACTGGAAGGGAAAAATTTATAACCAAGAATACTCTGTAAAGCAAGGTTATTCAAAATTGAAGGAGCAATAAAGAGGTTACCACACAAGCAAAAGCTGATGGAGTTCATCCCCACTATACCAGCCTTACAAGAAATGTTCAAAGCACTTTTTTAAGTGGAAAAGGCCAAAACAATAAATAAGAAAATACATGGAAAAAAGTTTACTGGTGAAGGCAAATACACAGTAAACATAGTAGATTTATCACTTATAAATTTAGTATGAAGGTTAAAAACAAAAGTTATAAACTATAATATAACAATTAAGGGATATAAAAATAAAAAATATATAAATTATGATACCAAAAATATAAAATGGGGGTGGGGTGGGAGTAAAAACGTAGTGCTTGTAGAATGCATTCAAATTTAAGCTAACATCAAATTAAAGTGTACTGAGATTATAGGACTTCCGGCCAAGATGGAGGCGTAGGTAGACACACTGTGCCTCCTCGCACAACCAAAAGAGGAAAAACAACAACTGAAAAAACAAAAACAGCCAGATCTGACAGAAAACTGAACTGAGTGGAAGTCCAACAACCAAGGAGTTAAAGAAGACACGTTCATCCAGACCGGTAAGCGGGGTGGAGCCGGGAGGAGAGCACTCGGCAAGACGCGGTTTGTGGAGTGGTACCAGCAGCGCTCCAGCTGCCCCAAGAGGCCCATGGGGGCGCGCCTGGCCAAATTGCAGCAGGCACACTCGGCGGAACCAGGGCTGAGACTGGTGGACTGGGCGGTCCCTCATTCTTGCGCAGATAAACCGGGAGGAGAAGCTGGGGAGCGGAACAGACCGCATGGCCCACCAACACAGGGAAATAAAACCTCAAACCACCAGCTGAATACACCTGTGGGGGTTGAGGCGGCAGTGGGAGGAACTCCCGGCCTCACAGGAGAGTTCGTTGGGGAGACCCACAGGGACTTGGAACTGTGCAGGGCCATCCACTCACCCCAGAGCCAGCAAAGAAGGGCCCAACTTGCTTGTGGGTAGTGGCGGAAGTGCAGAGAACAGAGCAAGAGCCATTGTTCTCTCAGGCCCCGCCCCCACAGACAGTGTCACAACACAACGAAGTGGGTTACCCTGCCCTGGTGAACACCTAAGGCTCCGCCCCTTAAAGTAACAGGTACACCGAGGGGAAAAAAATGGCCCAAATGAAAGAACACATCAAAGCTCCAGAAAAAATACAACTAAGTGATGAAGAGATAGCCAACCTATCAGATGCACAGTTCAAAGCACTGGTAACCAGGATGCTCACAGGATTCGACGAAAAATTGTCGCAATTACTTGAACAAATGCGAAGGGAGGAGAAGGAAACTGGGACTCAAATCAAAGGAGTGGACCAGCAGAAAGAAAAAAAACATCCAACCAGAAAAGAATGAAGAAACAAGAATTCAAAAAACTGAAGAGAGGCTTAGGAACCTCCAGGACATCTTTAAATGTCCCAACATCCGAGTCATAGGGGTGCCAGAAGGAGAAGAGGAAGACCAAGGGATTGAAAACTTATTGGAACAAATAATGAAGGAGAACTTCCCCAAGCTGGTGAAGGAAATAGATTTTCAGGAAGTTCAGGAAGCTCAGAGAGTCCCAAAACAGTTGGATCCAAAGAGGAATACACCAAGGCACATCATAATGACATTATCCAAGATTAAAAATAAGGAGAGAATCTTAGAAGCAGCAAGAGAAAAGGAGACAGTTACCTACAAAGGAATTCCCATAAGACTATCAGCTGATTTCTCAAAAGAGACCTTGCAGGCAAGAAGGGGCTGGAGAGAAGTATTCCAAGTCATGAAAGGCAAGGACCTACATCCTAGAATACTCTATCTAATAAAACTTTCATTTAGAATGGAAGAGCGGACAAAGTGCTTCTCAGAAAGGTCAAGTTCAAGAAGTTCATCATCACCCAGCCTTTATTATATGAAATGTTAAAAGGATTTATATAAGGCATGGAGGGATATCAACAGGGGAATGGTAGGGGGAGAGAGGGGGAAAAGGTGCAGACAATAAGTAGCATAAATGGTAGGTAGAAAACAGATGGGGAGGTTAAGAGTAGTATAGGAAATGTAGAAGACAAAGAACTTATGTGTATGACCTATGGACAAATACTAAAGGGCGGGGAATGGGAGGGTGGGGGTGGAGGGGAAGAAAGGGGGGAAAGTGGGACAACTGTAACAGCATAATCAATAAAATATATTTAAAAAATAAATAAAATGTGCTGAAATTATATATATTTATATTTATTGTGAACCTCATAGTAATCACAAGCCAAAAACACATAACAGATACAAAAAAAAAAAAATAAAGGTAAAGGTATCCAAACATAACACTAAAGAAAGTCATCGAACCACAAGGCAAGAGAACAAGAACAGAAAACAACAAAATAAGTACACACCTATCAATAAATACTTTAAATATAAAGGGACTAAATGCTCCAAACAAAAGACATAAGGTGGTGAATAGATAAATAACAAACCCATCTATATGCTGCCTGTAAGAGATCCCTTCAGATCTAAAGACACAAATAGACTGAAAGTAAAAGGATGTTTCTATGCAAATGAAAACAAAGAGAAAGCTAGGGTACCAATACATATAGAGGATAAATTAGACTTTAAACAAATACTGTGATAAAAGACAAAGAAAGGTATTACATAATAACAAAGGGGTCAATCCAAGAAGAGGATATAACATTTGTAAATATTTATGCACCCAAAATAGAAACACCTAAATATAAAAAGCAAATACTAACAGACATAAAGAGAGAAACTGGCAGTAATACAACAGTAGGGGACTTTTTTTTTTTAATTATTTTATTGTTGTTCACTTACAGTTGTCTGCATTTACCCCCACCCCCAACCCCAGGCAAACCCACCTCCCTCCCTTGCTTCCACCCTCCCCCTTGGTTTTGTCCATGTGTCCTTTATAGCAGTTCCTGAATACCCTTGTCCCCATTATCCCCTTCCCCCTCCCCTCTGGTTACTGCCAGAATG
>PVJI01012669.1:0-50502 GCA_004026765.1 Micronycteris hirsuta | reverse complement strand
CTTTGTTTTTTAAGATTACTCTTTTAAAACATTGAAACATAATCATTTCATTGTCAATTTTACATGATTCTTGTAATGTTTAGTTTTTTAAAATATCTTACTATATTCATTCTATTTTGCTAACGACTTTGTAGAATTACATTCAACAATCCTATAAATTTGCAAATGGAATGACCTGTACCGCGTTCATTCATTTTGTATTTAAAATGGGTAAGTATTTCGCCCTGATTGGTGTGCCTCGGTGGGCTGGGTGCGGGCCTGCAAAGGGAAAGGGGTCGGGTTCGGTCCCCAGTCGGGGCATGTGTCGGGGGCAAGTGATTGACGTCTCCCTCTCACATCAGTGTTTCTCTCCCTCTCTTTCTCCCTCCCTCCCCTCTTTCTAAAAATAAAAAATAAAATAATAATAAATTTAAAATGGATATGTGTTTCATTTCACTCTTTTCATTTTTACTGAATGAATTTGGAGCACGTTTAAAGTACTGCTGCTAAGTCAGTATTACCGGGAACAAACAGGGCTGCCATGCCCACGAGGCAGCCCCCAGAGGCCCTGCGCCCTAGGCACACCCATCCCTGCCCAGACCTTTCGGGCAGGCACAGCCTGGGCCCAACCAGGCCTTCCCCACGAGTGGGTGAGGTGGGAACTCAGGAAAAGGGTGCCCTGGGCATGGGAGCCGCACGCCAACATGCAGGGGAGGCACCTCTAGGCTCCTGGAGGGGGTATGCTTTGAGTGACGGGTGCCCACCCCGCCCCGTTGGGCAGGGACGCACTACGGTATCAGCCTCTGCTTGGCCCCCTGGTCACTAATGCAGAATGGGGGGTGGGGGAAGCCGCTACAAGCCCTCAGGCCTCCCAAGCAAGCTCACCAATCTTCATCTGGAAGTTGTTGAAAGAGTGCTCATTGATGTACTTCATTTGGTCCATCAGCTTCATGGCAAAGTCGGCCAGAGCTTTGATGTGGGTCTTGCCCACCTTGTCGTAGGTGGAATCATTAAGGCCGGAAGCGGCCATGTAGGTGCTGCCGATGGTCTTGATCTTTTCCAACTGCTTAAACCGATCCTCGCTGATGATCTGAAGAAAGCCAAACCTGGGTCACCCCAAATCTGAGGCACAGGGTCTGCAGGGAAGTGCAGCAGCGAGGCCCCTTGGGTCTCCCCAATTTGCACAGTGGGCCCGTCTCTATCACCCACTTGGCGCAAAGCCCCAGTGCCCCCTGACGGAGCCCGGCCCCCCCAACACACACTGCCGCGCAGGGCCGTGAGCTACTGGCCCGCCCCGCACCAGGAGCCCCTGGGGTCAGGTCAGCAGTCACTGCTGGGTCTCCTGCTCCCAACAGGGGCTGGTGGCCATCTTCCCCTTCACTGGCTCACGTCCCCATCCCTCCCAGGAAATCTCATCTTTGTCCAGTGGGACATCCTTCTTCTATCTCCAGGACCTGCCGGAAGCCTGCCCAGACCGATTTCAGCCGACTCCAGTTACCCCACTGCCCCGGGACTGCGGGGCCTCAGCTCCATCCTCCCTCTCCTCCGGAGCTCCGTGCCCCAGGCCCAGGTTCCCACTGGGAATGTCCCTCACACTCACTGTGCGGTGGGCTTCCAGGGCAAGGCTGCCCTGCTGGGCACAGTACCCCCCGTGCCTGGCACCACCAGCTGCTCATTAAGGGTAATACACAAATAAAGAAATGGGCTTGTTTCTGCCTCTGATGACCAGGGCTTTGCATCTTTGTCACGCCTCCTCCCTCTGCCTGGGGCCCTGTCCAGCCCTGGATGGCACCAGAGCAATGGTGGATGATGGGAGTGGTTGGCGAGTATCAACGGGCAGCTCAGGTGCACAGGCCGCAACTTCAAACAGGGCGGGCTGAAGCCCCAGCCCTGCCACTTACTGGCAGCGACCTCAGGCAAGACACGTCACATCTGTGGGTCTCAGTTTCCTCATCTGTAACGTGAGGATAGGGGAGGAAATGCATACAACCCGCCTACGACAGGTCCTGGGACACCACGAGCAGGGCTCCTGACATCACAGCTCGCAGCCGCTGACCGTGACGGGGGCGTCAGGTCTCCTCACGTCCCTCCCACCCCAGGGCCCCGGGCCCTGGCCCGCACCTCGTCGAAGTCGGCGATGATCTCGTTGAGCAGCCGCAGGCACTCGACGCCCTCGTTGTTGGCCTCCAGCTCCACGTAGAACTCGGAGAAGTTGGCGATGGAGGCGAACATGACGGCCACGCACTCGCAGGACTGGTAGTATAGCTCGTCGTTGCGCCGCTCGCGGGCCAGGAAGTGGGCGGCCACGTCCTTGGGCAGGATGTTGTGCAGCAGCCGCCGGTTGTAGGCCTGCAGCTCCTCCATCTCCTCCTTCTCCTCCGTGGCCTGGGACAGAGGACCCGTCAGAGCACGGGGACAAGAGACGCGCTCACAGGAAAAAAGTGCGATCCGCCCAAATGTCAATGTGTGCCTGAGATTTCAACACGCACCCAGCTTTCCAGCCTCTTTGCTGCTTCTACGTCTATTTTTTCTATAAAGATCAGCTACTGCTTTGATCATCAGAAAAGAGAGATTCGTAAGTAACGCTCCCCGCCTGTCTCTTGGAAAGTGCCACACAGGAGGGTGGCCCTGAGGGAGGGAGCCCGTGTGGGAGCAGGACCCGGAGGGGAGGCCAGAACATCCCGCCTGCCCCAGACACGGATGAGGCAGCAGGTTAGAGCGAAGGTCCAAGACCACGCCAGACGGCCCTCCTGCTGCCCGGGTCCCCTTGACTCTCCAGTTTTCTCTTGGTAGCAGGACACGCACGCAGAAAGCAGTTTGCTAAGGGTCACTGCAACAGAATGACCCCGGGCTGACCTCCCTGGGTCCCGAGAGCGGACTCGCTCGGGGCTGATGCAGCCAGGCAGGGCCGGGAGGCGCGGGTGTCCCAAGGTACCCCCCAAGGGCAGGGCAGGGGCACACCTCTGACTTTGGTTTCTCCCCCAGTTTGGGTCCTGGATCTGGACAGGTGGGGTTTGTTGTTACTCATGCTCCAGGTTAAAGGGACTGTGCAGAGCCATCAGGTCAAGAGGCCCATAGGGACCCACAGGTCGTGCCCTGAGGGGCGCAAGGAGCCATTTATCAGAGCACCCACAGGACCGAGGGGTACAGAGTAGAGTCTGCCAGCTTCCTCCCCCTTGATGGAAAATAGAATGGCCCCTTTAACTGGGCGTGGCCATGCTGGTCAGGCAGGCTGGGAAAGGTCACATCTAGCCAGACTGCTTGGGCCTTCAGTACTAAGTGTGGAGGCCTTTCTATTCCCCTGGAACTAGGACCTCCAAAAGGGCCCGGGCTACTTCTCAGGACCCTGGCCCCCCGGTGGGCTGTGGTGGGCTGTGGGGAAGGAACAGGCACACCCACCCAAGGCCACAGGACCTGGGTCCAGCAAGGAAGGCAGAAAGCTCAGGGACCCCAAGGCTCGGGGGCTGAGCCTCGCCCCCGAGGTGAGAGGACCACAGCCCTCCACTCCTGGAGCCGCTGGATACTGTATTTTTCAGACCATAAGTCGCACCTAAGTTTTAGAGGAGGAAAATAGGGAAAAAATTTTGAAGCAAAAAATGTGGTAAAATATTTAATAATATAAATAACATAATATTTCACCAATGTAAATGTAAATAGACAGGCAAGCTACATTCGGACTATAAGACACACCCCCATTTTCCTCCCAAATGTGGGGAAAAATGCATCTTATAGTACAAAAAATATGGTGCGTGGACACCAGGATGGGGGTGACGCCTGAAGAGGAAGCTCCTGGACCCTCAGGTGCCAGGTGGGTCCGTGGGCGTGTGCTATCCTCCTGCCCTGGTCTCCCAGCCCGGGCGACTCCCATTCCTGTGAAGTGGGACACTTGAACAATGTCCCTTCCCATAAATCAGAGCCACCTGCTCTTAGCTCTGGAACAGGTATGCCGGGGAGTCGGCTGGAGTGGGAGACCCGGGACTCCTCGCAGGCTGTCCCAGGGAGAGGCCCCAGCTGGTCTACCTGCCTCTGAAAATGCTCCAGGCTGACCACTGTGTTGCTCCTCCTGCCTGCTGCCCACATGCCTGGTGCCTCAGGAGCACTCCAGCCCAGCAGGTGGCAGATCTATGACACATGCCCCTCCCAGAGAGCACCTGCCCCAAGTGTCAGGCAGGGTGGCAGTGTAAGCTGGGGGGCGGGGACGCTGGGAAAGGGACTGCTGATGGGAACAGAGGCAACCCCCAGGCCCCCGCCAGGTGCTTCTGTCACATAGGGGGATCCAGTCCCAAGACTCATTGGGCAGCTACCAACACAGCCAGATGCTTTTAGGGCTGGACTCTGGCCAGGCAGGAAGGCTCAGGGGTCCACAGCCTCTTGCTAGTCCTAATGAAGTCAGTGCTGTGGAAGGTGGACAAGAGTGGGCTCTCCCAAGAGCCGAAACCAGTGCTTCTGCCAGGAGGGGCCTTGCAGATAAGAGCGCCCTCATGCAGCGGCTTCAGGGGAGCTAAGGGCCTCCCTCTTCCAGGCCTCCCGCTTCCCTGTCAGCACCTGCCCAACCACCAAGACTGCAGATCCAACAGCAAAATGGGCTGCAGAGCGAGCCCGGGGTGGGCCAACAGACAGCCGCCCACCCACCCTAAAGGCCTGCGTTCAGATATTTGCTTGTTGGTATTTGCGTGATGCTGTCCCCACTCCCCAAAGCCTCAGAGCAGGATGGGACATGGAGGGACATGGAGGCGTCATGAGCCTGTGGGCAGCTCCAGGGAAGGGAGGCCGACACACCTGGCAGGTAGAGGCACGCTCACCTACACCCACACACTCGTGCACAAGCCTTCTTAACTGTTCTCAAAGTGGGAGGGGGGTCCAGCCTTCCTTTCCTTCCCCCCCTTGTGCCTGAGGAAGCAAAGCAACCTGAGGAAGGGAGCCACCTGCGGCATGCCCACCCCCTGAAGCAGGGTGGCGAAGAGGGGAGAGGGCATGGGGGGCAGAGAGTGGGGCTGCAGGGGGTGGGAGGCTGGTTCCATTGAGCAAATGAGTCGTTGCGTGACGGATGCTGGGAGCTGGGTTTCTCACTGTCAGAGGGGGCATTTGCAAGCGTGGAGGGGGAAGACTAGAAAGAAGCCTGAGGCGTTGCCCTGGACACGGAGGCACTGCTATAAACTCCTGTTTTTAAATGTCAGCAGAGAGACACTGGAGTAGCATCCACGTGTCTGCATGTGTTTATTTATAAGTTCATATACATACACGTGTGTCCTAGCCTTGTCTGTAGGGAGGACCTAAAACAGTGAACCCATGAGCACCTGTCCTTGGTTTCTAAATACCGTTCTCCAGTTAAAAAAAAACACTAAACAGGGGCTCTTTGAAGAGGTCACTGATCCTGGACTGGAGCAGGGAAAGCACAGGCAGAGCCCAGGACACGGCCTTGTGCCAGGAAGCGAGCAGACGCCCAGAGGAGGAAGGAGACGTGTCGGAACGCAGAAGCCAGCTTGAAGGAACTCACAAACCCGGGCGGAGCGGGCATTGAAATAAGGAGAGGAGCAGATCAAAACCCATGGAATTTGGCAGGAAATTCTGATTCATTGCTGATAGAGATAAATGAATGACTAAGTCAACAAGTGGGTGGAAGGAGGCTCTTCCTGTCAGAAAAACCCAGCTACCAGAGGGGGGGGAGTGCTGGACACGCGGCAGCCCTGCGAGCCAGGCGGGCTCGGCACGGGCACGGGCGCCGGCACCACCGGGCGGGCGTCGCTGAGCACCGGGGTGCCCGTCGGAGCACCTTTCCACAGAACGCCAACTGAGTTCAAAGGGGAAGGCGGAGAGCTGACAGCGGAGAGTCTGCCAGGCGCCCGCCGAGCAGCGGCCAAGGCCAACGTCGCCAGGGGTGGAACGGGCCGACGCCGTGGCCCCCAGTGTGACGCACTGAGAAGAAAGCACATCATGTCCATGGTTTTCCTCCAAGAAGGTGTGACCTGAGCCTGCACATGGGAACTGTCAACGAAGCGAGGCTGAGAGTCACGGAAGAGGATCTCTTTAGGGCTGCGAGGACTGAGAGGCGAGGGCAGACTGAGAAGACACGCGGCTCACGCGAAGAGCACACCCGGCCTGACTGGCGCGGCTCCGCGGTCGGGAGGCAGGGCCCTGGATGGGGGAGGGTGACCCGCAACAGACCGCTGTTTCTCTCATCCACGTTTCTCTCCCTCCCTTCCCATCTCTAAAAATAAATAAATAAAATCTTTTTTAAAAAACACCTATATTCACTAAACTTTCTATCTTAAAAACTGAGTTCCTTCTTAAATGCTTTTTAAAGATTTTTTTTGTTTGTTAATTTTATTTATTTTTAGACAGGGGAACAAAGGGAGAGAGGGAGAGAAACATCAATGTGTGGTTGCCTCTTGTGCGCCCCCCACTGGGGACCTGGCCTACAACTCAGGCATGTGCCCTGACTGGCAATGGAACCAGTGACCCTTTGGTTCAAAGGCTGGTGCTCAAGCTACTGAGCCACACCAGCCAGGCCTAAGTTTTTGTTTCTGTTTTATTTTTAAGTATAACCAGATAGGATCCTGGGTTAGAACTCGGGACTGTTGGAAGATCCCGAACAGGCTCTGTGGGTGGTGGGACAGTGCCGCACCAGTGCTGATTCCCTGACTGGGGGGTCGAGGAGGGTGATGTAGGGGGCGTCCTTGTTTTTCAAAGGTAGACACTGCAAATTTTAATGGTGATGAGGCATCATGTCAGAAAGGTGGGGACAGGGCGATTGAGCGAATGCAGAAAACAGGTTGGGGAATCTGGCGCGGCAGCGGCGACTACTGGAGTTCTTTATACTGTTCTTGCAACTTTTCTGTAGGTTTTAAGTTATTTTTAGAACTTCCTCCCCCCAAAAGAAGATGAAAGTGGGGTAGAGCATAAATATGTGGAGGGGGGAGGTCAGGGGAGAAAAGGTAAGTGGAATCACCTGTGTCTGCGGCCACGCCCGGCGAGAAGCGCTAACAACGCCGGTGTCTCTGGGGCTGAAGACATGCTGAGGAGCTACTGAGAATAACTTGGTCTCCAAACCCCCCCCAAACCCTCAGCGCCACTGGGGGCTGGGCCCCCGTCGGGCTGGGGATGCTGGAGGGAATGGGAGCGGGGTGTATGTGAGGGGCCTCAGACACAGGGGCCTGCAGGAGGCCAGTCAGCCCTTCCTGCAGCAGGGGAGAGACCCCACAACTCTGGCTGTCAGGCCGGGGAGGTTTGCACCCAGCTGAGAGATGAGAGGCTTCAGCTCTCCAGAAGAGACAGGCACCTACTTTGCAGTTCACCCAAATCTTCACCTTCGAGCTCCGAAGGCAGCACCTGGCTGGGGGCTGAGAGGATGCTGCTGTGGTCTGAGCCCCAGGGGGCTCAGCGCAGGCAGGCGGCCTCCGCACCACGCTCGGTGCACAACCCTGCGCACTCAGGCGCTGGACAAAGACGCGGCTGCATGGGGGTGAAGGGGCGGCAGTTCACAGAGAGAGGCCAAGTGGCAGGTTCGCCCTTTCTAGAGGCCTTTGCAACATCAGCCCCAGGCCCCACAGAGCCCCTAGGAGAGGGGTTTCCCAAGGGAGAGGGGCCTGTGAGAGAGGGAGGAGGCTGGGAGGCAGTGGGGAGGGGGCAGTGCAGCCTCACACTGGCGTCCCTGAGGTCCCTCCCCACCCAGGGATTCTGAGGGGCATTTCCACAGAAAACGTGTCCCTCCGGCCTCAGGGTGTCCCCAGTAGAGACATCAGGAGCAACCTCAGCCAGACCTCATGCAAAACACCCAAGAGCAGAGCAACCAGATGCCCTCATCTTCACTCGCACCCGATGAAATTCCAAGGCCTCCTGCCCCAGCCTGAAGACTTTAGTCTTAGCCTCAATAAGAAGGTGAGGCTAGAGGAAGCCTAAGCTAGTTGCAGAGGAGCTGGAGAAGTAGTCTAGACAGAGGGCCAGGCCAGGGGAGATAAAGAGCCAGAGCTAAGCTATGTCCTGCAAGAAGCTGGGCTGAACAACAGGTTGGAGGCTGCCTACCCAGACCAGGTTTTTCCCGAGTGAGTGCCCTTGGGCGCCCTCTCCTGGACATTTTGAGGTGGTCTACCAGGTAACAAGGGCTACAGGCAGTCTCTCCTCCAGGTGGATCTCCAGGGTGTAGGGCCTGAAGCCTGGAGGGTACGGCAATGGCTGGATTTCAGCCCCACTTGGACACCCAGCATGGGTCAGAGCTGTGGTCCCAGCTCTTTCCTGAGACACCTGTCACCACAGCCAGGACACAGCCCTGTGGCTGGGCTTCCTGTCAGCGGTCTTCGATGCTCGCTTCCAGCCATCCTGCCCTGGAGAAATCTTCGGGCCATTCCTGGTCATGTCAAGCCCTCTTCAGAAGCCTCCGGTGCCAGGTCCTGCGCCTGGCCAGCCTCCTGCACAAAGGCCTCTGAGACATTGGGGCTGCATGCCCCAGCTCCCCTCCTGCCCCTCTTCCCTTCTCAGCCTCCCGACGCCTTGCTGCTCCCACACAAACTGGGCCTGTATTTGTGACTGCACACAGTACTTGTGACTTCAGAGCACATCTCCTGGGCCCATCAAAGCCCCAGCACTGTCGAGGGCGGGTCTGTCTAGAATAAGCTCTGAGGAGAGAAGCCCTGCTGGGGGGTGGGGCACTGGTCTGTTGAGACAAGGCCTGAGCAGGATACCTGGTCACTGCAGAACGAAGGCCCAGCCCAGCCCCGTGGGGGGCTCACTCATGCCCAAGTGCCGAGAGGTCTGGGTGCCTCCCCCACCCCAGTTCCAGCCCCAGGGCCACCCACCTGCAGTTTCCAGAGGAAGTCGAGGCGGGCGGTGGACTCCACCTGCTGGGCATGCAGGTACAGGGCCAGCACGAAGACCGAGATGATGATGGGCGTCACGACCTTCAGCGCCACCTTGGTCGCGTGTTCAGGGCTGCAGGCGGGAGGCAGATGCCCTGGCACAGAGGCCCCCTCAGGCGTTTGTCTTCCCCCCACTGCACCCCTTTGCTGGCCCACCCGAGCTGCGCCTCCACCTGGAAGCCCCCTTGACAGGAAGCCCCAGCTCAGCCCCTGCCCAGCCGTTGCTCCTCCTCTCCTGAGGCCTTCCTCCCCCGCACTGGGGAGCGTCGCTCCGGCCCCCCCGAGGGTGACTGAGGCCCTTGTAAATGGGCAAGTGCCTGTCCCAGGTCTTTCTCAGTGGGCAGGACAGGGACTGCGGGCAGTCACAAGGGAGCAAGGCAGGCTGCGCTGACCATCTCTGGGCAACCTTGGGCAGGTCTCTTAACCTCTCTGAACCTTAGTTTCCTAAGCTATAAAGAGGTATAATAATGCCCACATTTCAAAACTGTGGTAAAAGTGAAAGATACTCTATACAAAATTCCTCTGCCTGACGGACAGTAGGGACTCCAAAAGTGGTGGGTGTTATTATCTAGTTATATTTCTGTGAACATTTTAAATAAATACTCTTAATAAAAGCAGCTATTCCAAACCCTGCTCCCTGTCCCAGCAAAGAGCCCAAACCTTGACTACAGCCCCACTAGGGCCTAACGCACATCCTGCGGGCCTCCCCTGCTCCTCTCCTGGGGGAGGGGCACCGCTTCCTGGTCTCCTGGGCCTGGGGTGAGGTACCTACTCCAGGAGAAGAGCTCAAGCTAAATGCTTTAAGATGAGGCCTATGGAATGACCTGTGCGTCCTGAGGACCCTGGCCCCCTAGGCTACAGATCACCTTGGGGTGGTGGGGATCCTGAAAAAAAAAAAAGAGGGCATCTACCAATGAGGCCCCTCGGTACCTGGGAGGGGAGGGCCTCCTCACCCCCTCCAGCCTCCTCCTTCACTGCCCACCTTTCCACAAAGCCCCCTCCAACCTGGGCACCACTGCCCTGCCGCCTTCTGTGCTGGCCCTGGCTGCTCTGTGCCGAGAGCAGGGGGAGGCAGTACCAGAGAACCCAGTGAACCCAGAGAACAGCATCAACTCACCACTGGGAGGTCCCATTGTTGCTGACGTCTCTGTGAACGAGAGCGGGGAAAGTGTTTGTGGCCGCTGCTCTGCATCAGCAGCTTCCCTGGCAGCTCTGCCCCCACCCTGCTCTGTCCTCGCCCAGTTCTAACCTCCCCCAGTCCAATACTGCTACTCCGCTGCTGCTGCTCCCTCTCACACAGCCCCTGCCGACCCCCAGCACCCCTCCTGCTCCGAGGAAACTCTCAGGACGGGAGGCTCGCAGAAATCCCAGCACCACCTAGCATGTGGTTATCGTGACCACAAATTACCCAGGCCTTACCTGGGCCCCCGCCCGCAGCAGAGCCACCTCTCCCGCCCCGGCCCTTTGTCGCCATCCAGAGGAGGGGAAGACTTACACCTGCACTGTCCAAGTAGGGTAGATATTGCTACTGAGCTTTAAAGTAGTACTGAGTGCAAGTTGGAGACTATTGCCTGTGTTGCCTTGTTAATACAGCTACTAGAACATTCTGAATATCAATATGGTCTGCATTATTCATCTACTGGAAAGCATGGCCCTCGAGCCAAGCCAGGGTTTCCAAGCCCAGAAATGACCTCCTTTCTCTGTTGCTACTTCAGCAGGAGGAGAGGGGAGGGGGGGGAGGGGAGGGGGGGGGAGAGGAGCAGGTAAGAAGAAAGAAGCCGTTCCACTCCCACACTGACCGGTGGGCAGACAGGCCCGGACCACCTCCCTCTCCCCGGCCTCGCAGGACTATAGCCAGCACAGCTTCCAGTGAGGCCGTGTCTCCCTGTCATGTGCCTGCAGCCCCACACAGTCGCTGGGAAGTTCTTACTTCAGTCTGACTCAGATCCTTCATCACACCTTCATTTTCTCAGGACACTCTCTTCACAAGAAAGTGCCCGTACCTCACTGCCTAGCTCAGCGCCTAAAATACGGCAGGCCCACGGCAGAGACCTCGGAGTGGATGGGTCCCTTCCTCTGACTCAGAAAACGCAGTTTGCCATGTTTTCTCAGGGGGCCGGTCACTTACACTCTTGTACCTCCGGCTGTGCACACTGGGCCGCGGGACAGTAACAGGAAGGAAGGCGCACCCTGTCAGGCACTTTGCATACGGGCGCTGCTGTGGGTATTACTATTCCTATTGTACTGGGGAAAATAGCCAAATGTGTATCTGAGGCCGAGACTGAAACTCAAACTGACCCAAAGGAGAGGCCTTGGCCCCCATGGATCCGACACCTGCCGCTCAGCTCAGCCCCGGGCCTGGCGCCTGCGCGCTGCGGGGCCTGCCACTTGCCCGGGCAGGAGCCTCCCGCGGCGGCCCTGGGCTCTGCTGGTGCTGTAAGGACGGAGAGTCACAGCGTGTGTCCAGGCGCCTGACACTTGCTGAGACACAGGCTGTGAGCCACGAAGGCTGTCCCTCCGCTCCTGCAGGCCTGGCCATCCAGCCCTGGGCCGCCACAGGCAGAGGGAGTCAGGGGAAAACGGCTCTCAGAGGCTGACCCGGGCGAGTAGGGAACTGAGGCCTGAGGTCAGGGCTGACTGAGTCGGAAACGGGAGGCAGAGGGACAGGGGGCCTAGCCACCCTGAGGCCACCCCCGCCCTGGAAAAGGGAAAAGGGAGAGAACCGAGCCTGCGGCGCTTCGCCCAGGAGGTTGGAGCTGGGGGCAACGGGACCCTCCCCTTGCACACGCCTCCTGCTCTTCCCACCTCTGCAAAGCTCCAGACCCAGTGGGGGCCAGGGGAGGGTGCCACCTACATGGCATTGGCGGTGACCAGAAGGTCGGCGTTGTCAAAGAGTGTCACCCCAGGCACCTCGACGACGAGCACGTAGATGAGCTCGATGGCCAGCATGAGCACCAGCTTCCCGATGCAGCTGATCTGCAGGAACACGGAGCAGGCCAGCAGGCTGAGCAGCACGCTGTAGGTGAAGTACTGCGGGAGAGAGCAGGCTTCAGGGCGCCGCCCCGGCCCGCCCGCCTGCCTCCCAGCCTCCGCCCGCCTCCCAGCCTCCACCCGCCCGAGCGGGACTCAGGTGGAGCCTGGCCTGGGGGTCTGGGGATATTTCTGCGGAGGCAGCCTTGCGATAGGACGCAGAAGGCCCTGAGCGGGAACCAGGAGGTGGGGCTCCAGGCTGAGCTCCACGGTCCGGGCAGCAATCCCGGGGGTTCGAGCACAGCTGCAGGCTCTGACTTGAGTGACAACCTGATTCACTGTGGGCTGTTTGTGTGCTTGGGCCACGTATGCAACCTCTCTGAGCCTCAGACTCCCTGTCTGCAGAGCGTCCCAGTTCACGGGCTCGTGGTGACGCTTACAAGAGACGAAGCCCCTGGCGCAGCGCCCTGCCCCCTCACTCACCAGGGAGAGCACAGGCCCTGAGCCCCTGGTCCCCAGCGTTAGAGCCAGATTTCTGAAAACTGAAAACGTTTCATAACTGACGTGGTGGCACAACCTGACCCAACTGATGTGTTGCTAATTATCATCTCCATCCTGCTTCCTGTGACCGTTCACACACTTCACTGCAGAAATACTACCGTGTTGCTCATTATCAGCGGCTCCTCACGTTGCACTGGGGGTGTCAGGCAACCTTTTAGAAGCTGAAAAGTTCCAAAGTCCAAAATAATCTGACCTGGGAAGCTTCAGATGGGGGACTGCGGCCCTGAACGATTTCCTCCAGGGAAGCCTCTTCTGGCCCCGAGCCTCAGGCTCTCAGCCTCTCAGCCTCCCAGACAGCCGAGAGCCGGCCCGGGCAGTCCCAGAGGCCCCTTCCGCCTGCTGCCCCCAGTGCTCATCCCACACATGCCAGCACCTGTTATTTTGTTCTTTCTTTCGAATTTGGCATCACTGTTTCTGAGTCAGGCACTGGGACTCACTGCCCACTGCCGCTGCCTTGGGCTGGAGGCCAGACGGCAGTGGCTGGAAATGGGGGTAGCCCCCAGCTTGGACTTCCTGACTGACCCGTCAGGCCTTCAGGAACCCGGGGAGGGACTGCGGAGGACCCTGGTGAGTGGAAGGGGTTGGGACCAGCCTCAAACCACCACCAGGAACAGGGGCAGAAGAAGGAGCAGGGAAGGCACATCAGTGAATTCAGGCCCTAGGACAATAAGCCCGTCCTTGGAGGATGGGAAGGGCCAGAGCCAGCCTGGACTCCCGTGCAGACCCGGAGCCCAAACAAGGAGGCTAAGGCTGAAAGCCGGGGTCCCCCAAGGGCCTCAGGGTTGTGAATGAGAACACTGTGGGGTGCGGTCGGCCCTGGAGCCCGGTGGCCGGCAAGGGTAGGCAGGCCAGGGAGGACTGAAGACTGACGGCTGGGCCACTCCTCTCCCGAAAATGAGGGCCTGGAACAGGCTCTGCCACTGCCCTCTTCGCCCTCCTCCACTTCCTCCATGGAACCGCCACCAAGGGACAAGTGCGAGACCAAACACAGCTTCTCCTTCTCAGCAAATAGCGCTCTGGCAGCAACTCCTGTGGGCTCTGGGCCGATGGGAGAGGGAGCCGAGGCAGGGAGTGAAGGGCAGCGCCTGTGAGGCCTGGCCTGCCCACCCAGGCTGCGCCCTGGCCCAGGCGGAGGGGAGCACTGGTCTGGGGAGCTGCGGCACACTTTGAGGGGGCAGACTTGGTGGCAGGCCCTTCGTCGCCCAGCCTGCTCTCTGACCCACGGCAGGGCGGCTCGCCGGGCTGTCCGGGGAAGCGCTGGGTTGGTGAGACCCAGAACAGCGCCGCCCTGAGGTTCACAGCACAAACCCGGCCAGATGATCTGGGAAGGAGCTCGGCTCAGCCACTCACTGTCTGTGTGACCTTGGGCAACTTATGTGACCTCTCTGGGCCTCAGTTTCATTTGCAGAGAGGAGATAGTAACAGCACCTCCGTCCCAGGGTTGTTGAGAGGGTTACGTGAGGAACTGCAGGCAGCACTTAGTGCGGTGCCCGGCACTCGGCGAGCGCCAATAAACCAGAGCTATGCTGGCGCTGTCATTACGGTTACAACAGAGGCCAGCCTCATTCACCGATGTCTGGCAGTGACAGACACTGAGGAAACGAGGCTTCTGGGACAGCAGGGACCTTGAAGCCCCTGACTGTCCCTCAGAGCAGCCAAGGGCAGGGAGGTGGGGAGGCGGGGGGTTCTCCATCTGCACCCAGCCCCTCCTTGCCCAGTACCTCAGGGAAGTTGCAGTTGGGCCAGGCGCTGCCGCAGAAGCCCTGCTCGTTCCCCAGGCTGTAGTTGACAGCCGACTCCACCACGTGGCACGCGTTGACCTGGCTGGCACTGATGTTGTGTTCATCTGCCAGGCAGCCGAACAGGTCCTTGGAGTTGCACAGGAACTGGGGGCGGGGGAGGGGAGGGTCAGCTGCAGGGGCTGGGCCAGGGCAGCCCATCTCCATGGGGCAGCGGGTGCCTTGGGTGCAGCCTGACTCCGGGACAGGAGAGGAGCCTGGAGGAGGCCAAGTACCCGGGGAGGTTTGCCTGCTGCCCCGGGCGGGGCTCCTAAACATCCCCTGGGACTTCCAGAGTCCTCCCAGCTCCTCCATCCCTGAGAGGCTTCAGGAGTCAAATCTGGTCCAGACCTGATGTGGGGCCCGAAGAATTTCTGGGAGGGAGAACCCCAGACTCTCCTCCCAGCCCATGCTCGTGGGGTGCTGGGCTCCCCTGGGTTTCACCCAACGGGGCTGGGGCGGTGGAACCACCCACCATGTTGACAAAAGCCGACAGGAACACCAGGGTGATGGTGAACACCCCAACCAGGGTGCTGTTCATCTTGGACCGCACGATCTTCCTGGAGAAGGTCTGCAGGGGGGCCGGGAAGAGCTGGGGGGCGAGGTGGGGAGAGACACAGCACAGAATTCAGTGGGCACTCCACAAACTGCCGCAGAACCCGGTGTCCCGTCCGCCTTTGTCTCTGGCCGGCATAATGCGTGGCCCTTCCGGAAGGCGCTCCTCGTGCGGAAGGCTCCCACCTGGCAGCGCCATACCTTTGCCTCCAGGCCGACAGCAGCCCAGGCCCTGCGGCTGGCCAGGTGCAGGCCTCCCTGGGGACCTCACAGGTGAGGGAAGCAAGATGGTAGGAAGGAGGAAAGGTGTTATCTTGACCCCGACAGGGAAACAGGAAAGCAGAAAAAACAGCGCTCGCACCTACTGTGAATTCTGAGAGCTACAAACGAGGGGACGGGGACAGGAGGTGGCAGCTGAGGAGTCACAGAGGGTCAGAAGGCTTCTCGGCAGGAGGGAGCTGTGGGCCTGAGGTGCAGAGAGGGCCTGGTGTCTGGAGGAGGGGTGAGCAGCACGTGCCAGGAGGACGGGCCAGGGACACGTGAACTCGGCGAGGCCACTTCAGCAGGACGCTCGTGGAGCTGCCGTCCCCTCACCCAGCCCTCCCTGCATCTCCTGCAGCCGGACACACCGTGTGCCACTCAAAGACTCACTGCGGGCCTGGTAATCGTGTGACCAGGCTCCGCCAAGTCTGACGCCGCTGGCCTTGTCCACCACATCCTTGCCACCTCCCAACCAGCCTGGGCTAAAAAGGAAGCTGGCAGACCCAGGGAAGTGGAAACTTCCCAAATGTCCACCGATTTGAAGAAAGGCTAAACAAAATGGGTCATAGCCACACAATGAAATATTTTTTGGGCCATAAAAAGGAATAAAGGCCTGTTGGATGGCAGTATGGCATGGACGAACCTTGGAAATGCTATGCAAAGTAAAAGAAGCCAATTTCAAAAGGCCACCTATTGTACTATTGCATTTATACAAAGTGTCCGGAACAGGCAAACTCAGAAAGCAGACTAGGGGTTTCCAGGGACTGTGGCGAGCAAGGAATGAGCAGTGACTGCTAGTAGGCACAGGGTTTCTTTCTGGGATGACAGCAGTGTCCTGGAGTCAGAGGGTGGCCACAGCTGCACAACTTTGCGAAGACACCAAAACTACTACATGACATGATTCCATCCACCTTCATACAGTGGATGTTATGGCATGTGAATTCTTTCCAAACAGATCCTGCTCAGCCTCCTCCCAGTTGCCTGGGCCTGGGGAAGTCACACGCAGCCCCAAGCCTCAGTTTCTTCACCAGTAAATAGAGAAGACCATCTCCCAGGGTGGCTACGGAGACTCAGTGAAATGACGCGTTTCAAAGTGCTTTGTAAGCTGTTAAATTCAACAGAAAACTTAGTTATATTTGCATTTTAAAGAGCTATATTGCCAATAAGAATGGAAGTGCCTGTTTCCTATTAAAGGAATTTTGGGTTTCACAGCTGGGGAAAGTGTTTTTGGCACTAGCACCAGGATCTCACTCTGAAATGATGGGACAGATGGTTCCTAATCTTTGTCTGCTTCGAATTTTGCCATTCCATCCCCCACCACCACCCATGTTGCTTAAATTTAGTTCTGATTACCCTATCCATCAATTGAAGGGGTTCCTTTATTATTCCACAATCACCATTGACTGGAGCAGGATATGCACACGGGTTGTCTAGTCAACGGCGACCAGGAGCCCCGCTGGAGCCACCCAGAGGCCATAAGAAGAACTGCAGGCCTTTTAAAAAAATCCAATGTGGAATGCTGTTCTAACATCTAATAAACGAATGCTTCTTAATGCACTGGCTTGCTACAAGCTAATTTTCCTTGTCATCCTTTCAAAAGACCCATTCTTGGCTTTAAAATCCAAGCAAACCCCCAGGAATTGTTGCTTTTTGAAGTGTCCAGAAGATGAGACACCCTGCCCTGGTATCAGTTTATAGTTTCTCATCTTCTGTAATCAAGAAGTTCATCGGGAGAGCATTTTCCATGGCAGAATGTCGCATCTGCGCAAACCAACTGCCACGTGCTTGCTCTCAATCACAACGCAGAAGAAGGATCGATTTTAAAAAATCCAAACCAGTACATTCACAGTCTAATTAATTTGAATCAATTCAATAGAAAAACAGGAGTGGGGACATAATTAATAACCCATGACTGGGTGAGGGGCAGTTTTGATCCCGGCCTCTCTGAAAGTCTGCAGGCAAATCGATGGCTTCCCTGAGGCCCGGGCTCCCGTCTGTGCTGTGGAGCCAGGGCGCTGCAGAGATCGAAGAAGGGGATGAAGTCTGATGGCAAAAAGTTTAAGAAGACAGCTTTTTTGGAAAGGAACTAATAAAAAGCAGTAGCTCCTACTTCAGAAAAATACTTTAAAAGATAGGAAAATTTCGGAGGCCCAACATGGCAGGCAGAAGTTGACCAGGCTTCACACCGCAGCTCTCGTCGCCTGGCCTCGCAGGGTCGAGTGGACACATTACCAAAGGCGGGGCCCTGAAGGGAAGGGCTGTGGGCTCTGGAGTCAAGAAGCTGGCGGGTCTAAGTCCCAGCTGTACCACTTCCTGGCTCCAGGAACTGGGGAAAGCACCGTTGTTCACCTCACTGGGCCTTATTTTCTCCGTCTGCGATAAAAACCACCTCAGAGGCTCAAGAATCCCAGCTCAGAGTGGCACAGATGTGACCTGGACCCTGGACTTCCTGCCTCAAAAGCCACTGAACACGAGCCTGGCGGCAGCACGTCCTCTCCCGGACGAACAGACGCAGTGCGCCCCTGAGCCTGCTGGTGGAAAGGCGCATGTGGGAATTCTCAAGTCCTCACAGGATGGAAGGTACCTTAAGAGGAGCTGGCACTGTAGTAGGACCCTATTTTAGACGCTGTGGGCAGCAGTCAGGTGGAGTGGTGGTAAGGACAGCCAGCAAGGTGAGGCTTAGCCACATCCAGGCTCTGGGGACAGGAGAGGCTTTCTGGTGACTGTACCGAGCAGGCAGAGCCTAAGAGCTCTGGTCCCAGGTCCCCAGAACTCAGACAATTAAGTCCCAGGGGTCAAGGGGATGCAGGCTCAGAGGCAGCCAGCGGCCCAGAGGATGGAGATAAACACACATACAGAGGAGTATGTGGCTGAATACTCCTTCTGGGCCTATGTGTACCCCAGTCCTGAACTGTAGGAGAGGAGGCTGACCTTCTGCATAAGGATGTGCTAATCAGCCACAGTAAAGGCAGAGGCCCAGATGAGCCTGGGAAAAGGAGGGAGGCACCCTCTTCTACTCGTTTGGGTGGCGGTGGCAAAAGTGGAGGCACTGCTGGGGGTAGGCCTGGGCGGCTTCACAGGTGATGGGGCAGAAGACACAGGGAGACCGATGGAGCAGTCAGAGCTGGGCAAAGAGGGAAGGAGGGGCTGTGCCCAGGAGATGTGAGTGAGCTCACCGTCTCTGGAAGTGGTCAAGCAGAGGCTGGCCCAGCCCTGGCAAGGTTATCATAAAGGGAGTCCAGCCTCAGGCAGGTATCTGGGCTGCCTCACTGCACGGGCCCCTTCCAGCCCGAAATTCTCTGAGTCCGTGGACCACGTGTGATGGCAGGGACTTGGGACAGTTTTCTCTAAGAAAAGCAGCTCTGGGGCCCAGGGCAGCGCTGATGCCAAGGAAAGGGAGGAGCGTGGTGTGCAGGTTCAGACAAGACGGCATCACCAGAAGGCAGTGCTCGGGGGTAGTCTTCAGGGCAAGGCATTCAGAACCGGCGGGACTTGGTGGGGCAGCTGATGCGTTCTGGAAGCAAGACCAGGACTTTGGGACAAGACGAAGACTAAGGCACCGAATTAGCCTGAGTGCGAAAGCGAGGGCTGTGTGTGTGAACTGGACCACGCCGTGGCAGCAAAGGGTTGAACACACCCAAGACGGAAAGGCCGTCGCGGCCGTCAGGAAGCAGGAAGGGACCTTCCAGCAGAAGGGACCACGAACGCGCCCTGGCAGACAGCAGACGACTGACGCGGTCTACACTTGCTTCACATTTCTCTCTTCGAAAATGTTCACGTGAGGGAGTAAGTCTGAGCTGTTTGGGAGAAGTGGAAAAGTAAGTAAAATAGAGAAAGAAACCATGTCCGATAGAATCACCTGGCTTTTAGTCTGCGGAGCCCGTACCAGATGCGGTCATTTAGAAACTGCCGAATCTCATAGAAAAGCCACCAGCTGTGACTCTGAGAAACAGTGGAAACAAGATGAAAAGTTTCCGAGTCCTGGCAAAGGGCAAACATTTTCCGAGGGAAAGGAGAACGACGCCGAGAAGTCCGGTCCAGTGAGCGCCGGGGCGATGCCTGAAACGGCGACCGAGTCCGCCGGGCAGCCCGCCCGCAGGCGTCCGCTGCAGCAGGGAGAACCGCCCCTTCCACGTCTACCTGCGCCAGCAGCCAGCGGGCGACATAGAGGAGGAAAGGGGGCGATGAAATACAAGAGGAGCCCACACTACAAACTTCTCAGCTCGGGGTCTGCTCTCCCGAAGCAGAGGAAAGCTGTGAAGACCACTTATCAAGAGGCAAGGAGAGAAGGACACAGCCAGGACCCCAAGGTGGATATTAGGGTGTATCAGCAGTTTCCTCACTTGATAAGCCACCGAGTATTTTTTCCTAAACAAATTCTTTACAGAAGTTCTATATAAGAGGGAAGAAGCGGTCACCTCTGGTTGGAGGGTGTGGCTGGGCGGGGGGATGAACTGGGGGTGGGGAGGTGGGCATTCCATCCACCAGCCTCCCCCGGAGCAAACCCCGGTCTCCTGAGAACTGTCGGAAAAATCTCTGCTCTGGATGAAGAAATAAAGAAGAAGCTTATTGTATGTGGCACTGATTACAAACTAGGCAGATTCTATAAAATAAAAGGAGGCAGGAATGATTCGCGTAAATAATCTTGAATAGTGGCAAAAAGAATTCACTAGACCAAAGTACTCATTCAAAATGGCCAGCGCAGGTAGAGGCGCAGGTGAGGGTGGGGTGTGGGGTTGGGGGGGGTGGGCCCTCTCCTTTTGCTCCGCCCCCACCCGAAGTGCACCTGCAAACCTGGGAACACAAACCAAAATCTGTGGCTCCAGCTTAACCAAGCAGCCAACAGAAAAGAGAGAAATCCAGGTTCTAGTTGAAAACCTGTAGACTACATAAGCTTTGATTCTGATTTGAATAGACTAAATAAGTGCCTCAAACAAACAAACAATGACTGCTTCGGTTCATAACTTAAAAAGAGAAAAGATTCCTTTGGGGGTTCAGAAAAATATTTAAGAGGCTCTTTTAGCTATGGTGTACTTTTTTCCTGTTGTCACGACTTTTTATTGTGGCAAAATGCATATGACATAAAACGTGCCATTTGAGTCGTCTGTGCGTGCACGATTCAGGGGCAATAATTCAGGTGCAGGGCTGTGTGGCCACCGCTGCCTGTGTCCGAGACCCTGTCACCGTTCCGAACTCTGTGCCCACCAGGCGGTAACGCCTCACCCCCGTTCCAACCCCTGAGGCCCTATCATCTACGTTGTCTCTACGAATTTGCCACGCTAGCTGTTTCGTGTAAGAGGAACTGGACAAGGCATGTCCTTTGGTGTCGGCTTCTCTCACTCAGCAGGACGTGTTCCGGGCCCACCCGTGTGCAGCAGGCATCGGCACTTCACTCCTTTCTGTAGGCAGACAACGTCCCACTGTGCGCAGGTACCACTTTGCTTTGTCTGTCCATCTGTCGACGGGCACTTGGGTTGTGTCCACCTTCTGCCTATTGTGAATATGCGGTGTGCCTTTGCAGCCAGGAGGTGGAGAGAGCAGGACTGCCCAAGGGGGAACGGCAGGCTAGCGGGTGGGGAGCTTTGGGGAGAAGCTTGACAACGAAAGAAAGCACCAAAAGGCAGGAGGTGACCGAACACAGAGCCTTGAGGAAGAACAAGGTGGAGGGGCAGGGAACCAGAATTAACCTCTATGATGCAACAAAGCCACCAGCTTCAAACATGGCTTAACTTGCCAAGACGCCCCAGCCCACCTGCCCCTCTCGGGTGGCCACACCTGCACCTGCTCAGGGGAAGGGCTGCACCACACCAGATCCTTCACTCCCAAGGCCATCCGGTTCTGACAATCAGTCCACCAAGACTTTGACTATCAGGTGATTACACAGCTAATGACCCAATGAAGGACCTCATGGAGGGTGGAGAGATCAAAGGGGACTTTGGATAAGAAGAATGTGGTGCCCACCGCAGAGTGCGGGGAGCGAGGGCACAGCCCGGCCCCCCGCCCCCCGCCCCATGGCCTGGGCCCCGAGTGTGCGCCAGGGAGGAGCGGCGGCACGGTCACGGCAGGAGCCGGAGAGGGCCTCGGCCCGCCTGCCGACAGAATGCTTTCTGGGAGCAGGCTGGCCCCGGCAGGGAACTCTGAAACCATGGGGGGAGGAAATGAGGAAAGGCTTGGTGGACAAAGCAAATGGGAACCTCAGTACTTTCTACGGTAGACCACAAGAGGACACAGCCGGCTGCGGGCACAGCATGGCCAAGAGAAGGTGTCAAAGACAAACACAGGAGAGGGTTTCATGTCAACAGCCCTAGCTGTGTGGCCCTGACTGAAACACTGAACCACTCTGGGCCTCCCTCCTCATCTATATGCTGAGCAGCCCAAAGCCGAGATCTCTACAGTCCTCTCCAGGGCCCATTCCAGGGCACGTGGGGACACTGAAGTGGGCTTCGAGAGGTCCCTTCCACACTCGTTCTTTCAGCAAATGTCAATGCTTCATGCCAGGCATTGAACTTGGTGCCCTTCCTTCATCCCACCTGATACCAAGGGGACAGGCAAAGAGGGAGTGACACCATCTTATCTTCTTGCTGCAAAGATGACAAAGGCCAGTCACCAAGCCCATCCCCACGCAGCTCCACTGGCTCACTGCCCCTGCGGCCTCGCTGCTGCCAATGCCAGTCGAGAGTCGTAACACAGCATCATGCCCCCTTGATCCCAAGCAGGCTCGTGAGGCTGCTGGTGGGGCCCCGCTCAGTGGGCTGGGAAGGAGGAGGAGACGGGGACAAGGAAGGAGGTGGGCTCAGGGGTCAGCCAGACTCACCTTCACGCAGGAGTAGATCACGGACACAAATACCACCAAGGTCAGCAGCACAAAACAGGTCAGGTAGAAACTCAACATGAACACGGAGCTGGAAGAAGAGAGGAGGTGGGGGATTCTGGGTGGAGTTGGTGGAGAATGACAGGGATGGAAGTGAAGCGACATCCAGGTAGTGGGGTGACGGCTTTCCCCAGGCCTGGCCCTGCAGGCGGGCGGCAAGTGTCTGTCTTCACAGTTCTCGGGGGCCGGGGCTCTGAGAGCCCCTGGGAGGAAGCAGAAGTCGCTCCATTTCCTCCGCTCCCACCGCCCAGGCTCTCCTAGCCTCCGACTCACTCAGGAGGGCTCGCACAGCCTTGCAAATGGATTCAGGACCCCGCTCCGTGACAGTCTGGCCCCTGCCCTTCCCACCTTCCTGTGCCTTCCCGGGGGAGCACTGGAGAGATGGAGAACCGGATGAAACGTGCTCAGCATTTTGCTTGGTTCTTAGCTATCCATGACTCTCTTCATTTAGCTTGGAAGGACCCACTTAAAAAGTCACTTGCTTATTCCCTCCAAGTAGCCACTGACGGCCCGCTTGTTCCTTTGGAAGGCAGAGTCCCTACACCCTGTCCCCTCCCCACTGTCAAGCCCCACAGGTCCTGCGCAGTTTTTGCTCCCCTAGTTCCAGCCAGTTCAAAATAAAAAACCCCACGTATCTCCCACTACCCCTCTCTTCAGAGGCAGAGCACAGCTGGTCTGAACGACATCATGGGCCAGAATCCTCAGACAAAAGAGCTTCCAGTGACCTTCCTTCTGGTGCCTCGCACTGGCCTCCAGGGGCAGAGGCTGGCTCAGGCACAGCATACCCCACCTTACCACGGGGGGCCACAGAAACCCTTCCTCTTTCAGAGATGCCAGGTGCTCTTGGCAGGTTAAAGGCAAATGAAGGACTTGAGAAGGCAGGGGACACCGCTAGGGAGGCATTCAAATCAAGTCTTTGTTCCAGGCTTCCCCCAGATGCCAGTACTTAGCTGCCTTAGACAAATAGAACAAGGGGAGAGAACTCGCTTCGGAGACCTTTAGGAAAAGAAAGACCTTTGAAGTAGCTTTCAAGCTCTCACAGAGAGAGGACGGTTAGGGAATGACCTCTGTCTGTGCCTTCGCAACTTGGAGCTGTGTGGCCTGAGGAGGGAAGGAAGCCGCTGGAGGCAGAGCGGGGTAGTGGGAAAACCAAGCTCCCGAGCCACGCTGCGGAAAAAGAAAAGGGGCAAGGAGGCAGGGTTATGTGCCCACGCTAAGGGTACTTTTATTGGCAATGGGACAGAAAGTCCTCACTTCTGCCTGTGGCCTCACTTCAGTTCCGAAAGGGTAGGGTCCCGTGCCCATAAGGAGCCCTAGTCCCACCAGCTCTGCACGGCCTCTGTGCAGGGGCAATGGGCACCGGCCGTGTGACCAGGGGCAGCTGTTGCTGGGGTCTGGCAACCCGACAGAGTCACAGCAGGTAAAAGGGAAGAGCCGGCTCTTCAACAGTGTGTGCCATTAACAATAGAAGGTGTTGAGCAATAAGACATGTCAACATCGTGTGCCTCCTGACATGATGCACCGCAAGGACACATCACTTCTGTGGGACTCTTGTCAAAAAGCATAACCTCAATCTACTCGTGAGAAAACATCAGACCAACCAAATGGAGACACAGTCCACCCCCTAACTGGCCAGCACGCGTGCAGAGCAACAAGGCCGCGAAAGATGAGCAAAGGCTGAGAGAGGGTCACGGAGCGGTGGGGACGAAGGAGATGCAGCGTGGGGCCCTGCACTGGCTCCTGGACACAGAAAGGCTGTGTGGGGCGACCCTGGTGAAATCAGAGCACGGTCTACAGAGCGGTTAGGCGGGCCACCCCAGGGTTAACCTCCTGGGTTTGACTATTCTGCTTCGGTTAAGTAAGTGGCCATCATTAGGGAGAGTGGGTGAAGGATATAAAGAAACTCTCTGGCCCTGGCTGGTGTAGCTCAGTGGATTGAGTGCGGGCTGGGAACCAAAGGGTTGCTGGTTCGATTCCCAGTCAGGGCACATGCCTGGGTTGCAGGCCAGGTCCCCAGGGGGCCACGTGAGAGGCAACCACACATTGGTGTTTCTCCCTGTCTATTTCTCCTTCCCTTCCCTTCTGTCTGAAAATAAATAAATAAAATCTTAAAAAAAAAAAAACTCTCTGCAATACTTCTGCAACTTTTCTAGAAACCTACAATCATTTCAAAATGAAAAACAGAAGGTATTAGGGTGAGGAGACTCTTCTGGATTAGGTTAGACTTCGCGTGGACCCTGGCTATGGAGAGGCTAAGAGGAGAAGACACTGGAAATCTGAGCACGGACTTTGTATTAGACGGCTGTAGATGGAGGGTAAGGCAAGGTAGTGAAGAAGGAAAATCCCCTCAAAAGGGCTGTATGTTGAGGTTTTAGGGACAAAATGTCCTTGTGTGTAAAATTAGCTTTAAAGAAAAACAGAAAGAAAAGCAAAGTATCAACAATTGTTATATCTAGGGGATAGGTATTAGTTACATCAATTACTTTTCTGTATGTGTGAAATATTGCACAATAAAAGGTTAAAAAGGTGTCTCGTATACATGTGTGCATGCACGTATATATGTATGTGTGCGCACACACAGACACTCGTGGAGCAGTTACCTTTCTTGCCTGGGTGTGACCCTGCTGCAAATGACTAACACCCACGGCATCTGCCAAGCCACTGCCCACAGTGGCCCTCCGGGCAGCCGCAGTGGCCCTCCGGGCAGCCGCAGGGGGCCTCCGGGCAGCGCAGGGGGCCTCTGGGAGCTGCAGTGCTCTCAGAGACACAGCCAGTCCTCAACAGAGCTCAGGAGCATCTCTTTGAGAAAGTCTTCAGAACCTAAAATCCATTCTTCAAAATATCCAGAGTAGCAAAAACACCTGGATCTTTTGAAGAAGTATTGATTTTTTTGCAAGAACTAAAGATCACACAGAAGCGAGCCTGGTGAAGACTGTGGGTCATTCAATGGGCCCAGTGGTATGGATGCAAATGGGTTGGTGAGCTGGTGGAGTGACGAGGCGTCGCCCATGCAGCCTGGTGGCACCCAGAGAGGAGTCTCCACCCTGGAACGAGCACATGGCCTCCCTGTCACAGAGGAACCAGACTCCAGCTTCCTGGTCCCACTGAGGACGCGTTTGGAAACTTCTCTCCCTGGTGAGCAAGTTCCCACCTCTATTCCCCTTCATGACCTCCCCTCACACCCCTGCAGTCCCTGTAGCCAGGGAGGGGCGCCAGGAGGAAGGGTACTTACTGGGGCACGATGGTGATCTGGACAAAGCAGATGAAGAGGAAGACGAGCGAGGCACACGCCACGTAGGCACCGAATCGGTCATCCACCTGCTTGGAGTACTGAGAGGACACGGGCAGGGTGAGCGGGCAAAGGCACCAGCCAGGTCTGCTCCAGCCCCTTCCATCCCAGACACACTTGGGGCAGCCCGCTCCCAGGACATGGAAGACCCGAGAACCAGTGCTAGCCTTAGGCTTTGAGAAGCCAGTCCCAACTGCCATAAGGTGATGCTTGTGGGGAGGGGAGTTGAACTGGGTCAACCCAGAGTTTCTGCAGACCAGATCCCACGAGAGTGATCCGTAAGGACCATGGCTAAATCGCTGAGGACTGTCTACATGCACCGCTGTGCACCTCGCAAGCACACCAGGAAGCAAGCGCTGCTGTTGTCTCTGCTGCAGAGATGAGTGAGCTGGGGCTCAGAGAGGCCACAAGACTTGTCCGAAATCACACAGCTCGTCTCCAAGGTCTTGACTCCCAGCCCCAGCTCCTCCCACAACACCAACCAGCCCCCCAGCAGAGGCTGGGCTGGCGAGGAGCCACCCGAGAAGGCGGTCCGTGTCAGCTCCGTCACTGCGGCAAACAGAGTGGATTCCCTTCCATGACTTTCCCTCCTGATTACATTTGCTTCCCTTGCCGATGACATGGGTTCACTGATCCCATTTTGTCCGAACACCAGGGAGACCCTGCGACATGGAACAAAGATCCTGAACCAGGGGGACTGGTTCCGGCTCTGTCACTACTTCACTGGGTGGCCTAGAGCACATCTACTAGAGCAACCGCTCTGAGTTTTAGCTCTCTCAGTCTCAGTTAAAGAAGACAGAACCAAGAGATTCGGACTGCGCCTTCCAATTCTAATACTTTGAGGTTCCATGTAGCTAGGTGGTTCACTGCGAATGCTAACAATAATAATAACACAACAAAAGTAACACAAATAGCAGCTAACACTTACTGAACACATGCTACGTGGCAGATACTGTTTTATGTGCTTTATATATATGGACTTGTCTAATCCTCACTACGACCCTTTGAGGTAGGTGTGCTAAATATCTCCATTTTCCAGTGAAGGAAACTGAGGCACAAGGAGGTTAAGATGTATTCCTTCCAGACGAGGAGGGCTCCCGGAAACCTCCATCCCCTGGGTAGGGCAGCGTCAGAGCTGGGGAAGCGGAGGTGACAAGAAGGGCTCTTCCGACAGTGCTGGAGACGGGACGGAGGGCCTGCCGCCTTGTTTCCCTCCCACGGGCCCTGGCTCTGCCGGAGCCTCCTTCCACCGAGGGTGCTATACCTTCTTCTCTAAGTCAGGCTCCCTGAAGGTCAAGAGGAACTTGCGAACATGCTCTGACCGCAGCCTGTCAATGCTCCTGGCGTCAATGGCACGGCCCAGAAATTCATCTACTTCATCCTCGGGGTTTGCACTTTCCTGGGCGTTCCTGGGAGCAAGAGGCACAGATTCAAGACAGGCTGACCACCAGGGGGCGCCTGTACAGGGTCACTACCGCGCACAGGGGACTCGTGAGAGGCCCAGCACCAGCCCAACAACAGGCCTCATAAGGGGTAGGGAAGCTGAGACTGAGACCAGGATGGCCAGGAGCCCTAGGCCCCCCTCGCAACAACTGCACGCACGCGCAGAAAACTGCCCAAGTCTCAGACCTGCTGGCTGGACGGCCCCACTGACAACAGGCTTTTCTGACTCTTTTTTTTTTTTTAAGGATACATACACATGTTTGATTTGACAACTTTTCTTTTTCTTAATTTTTTATTTTTATTTATTTATTTTTTAGAGAGAGAGGAAGGGAGGGAGAAAGAGAGGGAGGGAAACATCAATGTATGGTTGCCTCTCACATGGCCCCCACCGGGGACCTGGCCTGCAACCCTGGCATGTGCCCTGACTGGGAATCGAAGTGGCGACCCTTTGATTCGCAGGCCCGCACTCAATCCACTGAGCTACACCAGCCAGGGCGTTTTTCTGACTCTATTGATAGATTACTACACTATCATAATAATGAGTTATTATGGAAGGTTTGTTTTCTCCCCACAGGTAACAGTCTCTGCTCTATTCTCCAGCTGTGGCATCATCCAGAAACAAAGGCTGAGATCAGGAGGGGAGACCTCAGCTGCAGGGACTGTGAGCCACCTGCTTTAACCTGGCTCAGGCTCACTGGGAAGCAGGTTTTATAAGCTTTGGGTGCTGAACTAAAAAATGTATTTATTAGGGTGAAGCCCAGTCCTTGAGTGGCGTTTCTGACACTCCCCGAGAACTGGGAAGTGGAGGAGGAGGACATTCCCTCAGGGTGCTGGGATGTGGCAGGTGCTGTGTGTGACCACTTGCAAGGTCTGCACTTTTTTGAGTTGCACGCACATGTGCACGCACACGTACACATGCATGTGCAGAGTGTGTGTGCATGGACTGTGTGCATGGAGTGGAGATTATGTGTGGGCAATGCTGGGGCCCAGCCTCTCCTCTGGGCGGCCTGTGCTCCTGGACTGCCCACCCCTCAGCTGCCATGGGCTCCGGACACTCTCAGGCAAGACTGCGTGCAGGCTCCTTGCCCATGGAGTGTGGGGAAACAAAGCCATGGGGCAGATGTGAAGATAACCCCCAGGCCTGGGAGCAGGAATAATGAAGGGCACGTTACTCACTTGTCCTTGGGGTCTTCGAAGCCCTATAAGAGACAAAGAAAGGAGAGGAGTATGAGAAGAGAGAGGACTGGATATGGAGGCTTCCAAAGCTGAGCCTGTGGGAAAGGGGCAGCTCATTCCTCTCTACAGTTCACCAAGGAGCTTGACCATAAGGGAGGGTTGTCACTCAATAGTCCTTCCTTCCTTCCTTCCTTCAGTGAATACAGCTGGGTTCTTCCTATGGGACGGGCTCTCTGCTAGATGCTGGGAGTGCACTGTGCTTTCATTTCATCCATTGGCAAAACCCATGTGTCTAAGCTTTTCCTGTCCCCACACTCAATTCCTTGTCATTTTCCCCAAAACTCCCCTCCCGTCCTGTCCTGACCCTGGGCTTGACGGGTCCTCTCCCAGTTCTGCCACTTACTCATAAGAGAAACCTCTAAGCTGATCAGTCCTCACATGTGTGTACACACACATGCACACCCACTCACACACTCACCCCCGCCCCCACTGACCACATATAAAATCTCCTAGAAGAGACTTCCAGTCAAGATGGAGGCATAGGTAAACACAGCTTGACTCCTCGCACAAACACAGCAAAAATTTCAATTAGACTACAAAACAACTATCACCCAGAATCATCAGAAAATCAAGCTGTATGGAAGTCTGACAACCAGGGAATTAAAGAAGCCACATTCATACAGACAGGTAGGAGGGGCACAGACATGCGGAGAGGCACTGAACGCAGATGCGGAATGGGTGGCCCCAAACCCACATGCAGTGGATAAAAACTGGGAGGGATACCTTGGGAGCAAGGGATCCCAGCCCCACATCAGACCACCCAGCCCAGGGTTCCAGTGCCAAGAAGGTAAGTCCCCGTAACTTCTGACTGTAAAATCCAGTGGGCTTTTGGGTGGCAGAAGAAACTATAGGATTCTTAGGAGTCTCCTCTTAAAGGGACTGCAACAGACTTAGGACTTACATGCAGACTCACTCCCTCTAGGCTTCAGCACTGGGGCAGCATCTGGAAGGGCACCAGTGGCACAGGGGGAGAAACTGAAATGTCTAGCATCAGGGCAAGTGCCAGGGGACAGCTTCCTCCTGGACAAAACTCCAGAGGCCAGGTAGAGAGATTGTCCCCTTTCTGAGCCTTCCCCTACACAGAGACACAGGACAGCAACACCATATTGGAGACTCCATCAACCTGCTTCACATGGGTTGCCCAGCCCTGGCGATTAACTGAGGCTCCACCCCCTTCAATTTACCAGTGCACTTTTCTACAATAGGCCACACTACTAAGACAGGGAGTCAAAGCAGCTCTACCTAATACACAGAAACAAATGCAGGGAGGCTGCCAAAATGAGGAGATAAAGAAACATGACCCAAATGAAAGGACAGATCAAAAATCCAAAAAAAGAGCTAAACGAAATGGAGATAAGTAATCTATCAGATGCAGAGTTCAAAACACTGGTTATAAGGATGCTCAAGGAACTCACTGGGTACTTCAATAGTATAAAAAAGACCCAGGCAGAAATGAAAGTTACACTAAGTGAAATAAAGAAAAATTTACACGGAACTAACAGTAGAGTGGATGAAGCTGAGACTCAAATCAATGATTTGGAACATAAGGAAGAAAAAAAAATTCCATTAAAAAGGCAAGAATAAAAAAGAATCCCCCAAAAACAAAGATAGGCTAAGGAGCATCTGGGACAACTTCAAATATACCAACATTTGAATCATAGGGGTGCCAGAAGGAGAAGAAAAAGAGCAAGAAATTGAAAACTTCCCTAATTTGGTTAAGTAAATAGATATACAAGTCCAGGAAGCAGAGAGAGTCCCAAACAAGATGGACCCAAACAGGACCACACCAAGACAATTCACAATTAAAATGCCAAAGGTTAAAGATAGAGAGAGAATCTTAAAAGCAGCAAGAGAAAAGCAGAGAGTTACTTACAAAGGAGTTCCCATAAGACTGTCAGCTGATTTCTCAAAAGAAACTTTGCAGGCTGGAAGGGGCTGGCAAGAAGTAACAAAGTGGCGAAAGGCAAGGACCTACAACCAAGATTACTCTACCCAGCAAAGCTATTATGTAGAATGGAAGGGCAGATAAAAGTGCTTCCAAGACAAGGTAAAGCTACAGGAGTTCATCATTACCAAGCCACTATTATATGGAATGTTAAAGGGACTTATTTAAGAAAAATAAGATCAAAACTATGAGCACTAAAGTGGCAATAAATTCACAACTATCAACAATTGAATCTAAAAAACAAGCTAAGCAAAAAAGCAGAACAGAAACAGAATCATAGAATCATAGACATGGAGCTTATTTGAAGGGTTACCAGTTGAGAGGGGGAAGGGGGAGAATGGGGAAGAGGTGCACTAAGAAGTACAAACTGGTAGGTACAGAACAGAACAGGGAGATGTTAAGAAAGTATAGGAAATGGAGAAGCCAAAGAACTCATATATACGACCCACGGACATGAACTAAGGGGTGGGAGTGCTGGTGTGAATGGGGGTACTGGGCACAGGGGGGAAAGGGAGAAAAATTGGAACTGTAGTAGCATAATCAATAAAATATAATTTTAAAAAATAAATAAAATCTCATAGGAGTTCACAAGTTTTGACGTAAGAAAATTAAACTCTGGTCACCCACAACAGCTCTTCTGGTATCTGAGAGCCAAGGCGTCCTTCTGTGGCTGGGGCTGGCTGGGGGCCCAGCCACAAGGAGCCCGCCGCCCCCGCCGACGGCTGTCCTGACGCTCACAGACGCTGGGCTGGGGTGAGAGAGGGAAGTCCCTTACTGGTTGCCAAGCTCAAAGTCCAAATCCGAGTTCATCTGTAAAGGCCACAGTGTGGAGGAATGGAGGGAGGGCTGCCTGAAACAGGAAGGGGGGGTCCTGGAGGCCCTGGGGCAGGTGCCTAGCAGCCCCAGGACGGGCAGTTTCCTGTGAGGCTCAGGTGGCCGGGACAAGGCCAGAGGGCGGCCTCTCACCTCTGTGGTCCAGCAGGGAGCACACCGCTGAGCAGAGAGGGAGGTTGGTATATGCCGGGTAAACCCAAACCCCAAATGAACACACCTCTCTTCATTCCCCTGGCTTGAAAATACCGAAAGCACGATTTACGTGGGTCTCCGTGAGCTAGAGCTGCCAGGCACTAAGAGTGACGTCGGGTCCGCATGGCATCGAGGGGCTCTGTCTCTGTGCTGCCCTCACCCCTGCAGCTGAGGGCTCCCAGAGGCCTCGGCGGCCTCTAGGGCACAGCCAAGCACCTGACTGTGGGCGCCGAGCTCCTCCCAGGCTGCCCGGCAGCTGCCGCCCATCCTCTGAGAACCACCAGGCCTTCCGTCCACGCTGCAAGACCAGCCCACTGCACTGTCCCAGCTCCAGGCTAGAGGAGTTGGTGACACTAGGGTGAGAGCTCCATCTGGTGCAGCTCCATGCTGGACACCCAGGGACCCCCAGAGCACGAATGTGCGTGGACAGCGGAGCCTGGACAGGCCAGCTCCCTGTGGAACATGAAGAGGTGTGGTGGGCCCGCGAATCCCAGCCCAGGGGCCGGCAAAGATTTTACTCTGGGGCTGAGAACGATGGAGCTGCCTATGCTGCTCTCTACAGGAGATACACCTGAACAAAAACACACCTGACATGTTTCCAATGAACCTGTTTCTCACTGTCTAGTGCTCCTTCGGTCGTCTGCTGGGCTGGTGCTTGGGCCAGGCCCACCCTGAGCGCACTTGGGGCCGTGTTGGTGTGGAGAGCTCAGCATCGTGTGGGGTGGAGAGCCGACAGGTCAGAAAACCGTGGCAGGCAGTCATTAAGAAGACCGTCCAGCAGACTGGATTCAAGTTCCCTGACCAGCTTACTAGTTCTAGGACAACGGTGCTCAGCCAGGATAGGGGGGCCCTCAGATGGGTTTCCATGGTTTGGGCTTCAACACTTCCGGGGAGCAGCTCCGCTCCGGGATTTGTGTGGTTCCCGATTCCTCCCCCTCAGACCTAAAGCAAAAGCAGAGGCCATGGCGGTCCACACTGAGGCACAGCCTCAGGTTTGCACTGCTGCACTGGACGCTGTACGTCTCTCCGGGGCCCTGGGACCCAGCCTGCTGCCCCGTCGCGATGCAGAGCTTCCCCAGGCCTGGTGAGAGTCTCGGAAGTCATTCCACACTTATCCCGTCCACCTTACTAGCGAATACTAAATTAGGGACCTTCTCACAACACTCATGCCTAGACTTACACCAGCATGGCCATGGCTATGTTTTAAAGGCTGACTAAAAGTTGGAAAAAGATTTAAAGAAATAAACCTCTGATGACAAGTTGGCACCTAACGGCCCTCAGCCCCGGCCGCATTGGATGCCCACCCCCGCCCCGCGCCCAGGGCATCCTCAGGGGCCGTCGGGGCCGAAGCTCTCCTCTTGGCCATGGTGTGCTCTGGACGGCTGTGTCATGTCCTGTCCCAGCCCAGACACTGCCCAGGTGCCCCAGGGCGCCAGGAGTGGGTCCTTGGACGCTGGCCCCTTGGGCGACTCAGCCCAGCCTGGACGGGGGAGGCCACTGACACGCTGAAGGGGCCTTGCCTGCAGCTAGTCCCCCCTGAGACAGCCCTTGGCCAGGTCCGGCCCTTGTGCTAATTCTTCCAGTTCCCTGTCCTAACACCAACTGACTAACGTGCCTGCCAGACTGATGTTTATTGTCCAAACTGCCTCTGGGGCTCCGAAATAACCAAAGAGCCCACTTACACCGAATATCATTAAAGAAAAAAATCTCCACAGATGTTAAACAGAGAAAGTGTCCCCAGGTACCTTTCCTGCCTGCTGGTGGTTCTTCCTCTCCACTTTGTTCCTCCTGTCTCCTCCTTCCCCACACTCATCCTCTCCTTCTTCCTCTCCTCCTTCCTCTCCTCCTTCCCCACACTCCATCCTCTCCTTCCCCACGCTCCATCCTCTCCTCCTTCCCGACGCTCCTTCCTCTCCTCCTTCCCAAAGCTCCATCGTCTCCTGTGGGCCTCCACCCTCCACCTCCCCCCACCCCGCTTACCGTCTTCCAATCTCCCTGCTCCCCTGTTCCTCTCTGTCTTCCTGCAGGGATGAGAGCTCCATCTTTCCACCCTGATCTCAATCTCTCCCCTCTCCTCACCCCCTCTAGACCACCCTGTCTGATCGGCACTGAGTCTCTAGAAGATTACTAAAGGGCTGTGGTGAGAACAGGGAGGGTCCACCAATAGCTCTTTGCTCTTAGGAGGCCCCTTGGGGGAAGGAGGGGGTGGGTGGAGTCCCGGGCAACACTGTGGAAGTCCAAGTTCAAAGCTCAAGAGTAAGGCTGGGCCTCTCCTACTCTGCTCCCTTATAACCTTGGTGTTCTGAAAGTCAATTCTTTATCATCAAAAATAAAATGGAGGTCTTGACCCAATTCATTGTTTTTCCTGTACATTTTCCTTAAACCTTTGTCATCTGCTACTTGCTGGCTGCAGCAGAGTGCCTGGGTCCGCAGCTGTCCCCTCCCTCAGGTCCCTGGCTCTGTCCGCTAAATGCCCGTGGAGTCTGCCTCTAATCCTGCTTCTACAACTGAGACCTAGTCTGGTCCACAGACCCCCAGCTAGGGGCCTTAGTGCGTGAGTCCCTCACCCCGCACCCTGCACCCCGCTCTGTGGGAGGTGCACGAGCGCACACTGATCCCTGCGCCCGTGCCCCTCACCAGGCCCCCTCGGCCGGGTGGTGGCTCTGCCTAGAAGTCAGGCTGCCCTTGAGCTCTCAGGCGAAAGGAAAGAAACATGGCTCTGTCACCCGACTCCTGTCACTCCTCTTCTTCCCGCCTTCCCAGTTCCTTTCTGTCATCACCGAGACCTGGGCAACGCATCCTAAATTGGCTCGTCCCTGCTGTGCGCAGGGACACTGGGGTATCTGTCCCCGGAGGCAGGCAGGGTCCCTTGAGATGGGGGTAGCACCCTGCCTTGGCCTCCACTCACTCAGCCTGCACGCACTCACTAGCCGGCTGGAGTTGGCAGGTGTGTTTCTCAGCACAGTGGGCAAAGGCGACCTGTACTCGGCACTTGCCAAAAAGTACTGGGATGGTTTCTGAACATCTGAGTCAAAGGATGAGTTTCAACTGCCTGGCAAATGCCGCAGGTGCTGGAAGACACGTCTGACAGGCTGATGCCCACCCAACTCCTCAGGCTTTGCCCTGGGTCCCACCCACTGGCCTGCTTCCAGGGAGGAGGGGGCGTCGCTACTCTGTTCCAAAGCCAAATTTGGTATGCCAGGAGACGGTGGAGCTCGTGGGGAGAGCCTGGGGCCAGCAGTCAGGCACTCTGGCTCCTGGTCCAAAGTTGGGGTGAGCCCACTTCCGGTGGTTCCTTCTGTGGCTGCCTGGATTTCCTCAGCAGCACCAGGTGCCCGGCCCAGCCCTCACACCCCAGAAGGCCCACCCTGGAGGGTACGCCCCACACACTGCCTGTCAGGCACTCACCATCCGCTTCATCTCCTTGGACACCTGGTTGCCGCCCAGGTGGTTGTAGAAGGGGCGCTCGGCCCCCCAGTGCGGCGGGTTGTGCCCAATAGAGTTGGTTCTCTGGCGATTCATCTTGGCGATCATGGCCTTCTCTTCTTTCTGGGAGAGGAACACAGATGCATCAGCTGTGGCCAGGGCCCACCAGATGGGCCCCAGTGTGGAGTTTCTCATTCCTCCCAGGTGCCTGGCCAGATGCCCAGCAGTCAAGGCAGCTGTTCCTCTCTCCTCTGCGAGGCCTGGAGCCCAGAAGTCTGCCGAGATCCTAGAGCTCACCTAGAAAGCACCCTAATCCCACCAGACTCCCCGACATGAGCCCCAGCTGCCCCAGGGGGGAGCGGCTGAACGACAATGAGGTGGGTCCTATGTAAAAGCAATGGGCAGGGAACATCTGCTATTCACGTGGCATTCTCAGGGGTGGGTAGAGCCTGGGTCTGTAGATGCCCGGGTGATAGAGGGAGAGAAAACCTGGGATTTTCTCTCAACTCCACTCAGCTTACAGGCATGTCCCAGCAGAGCGGGCAGTGGGGCAGGCCCTGCTGCCCGGAAAGCAGCTCCCACAGGTCTGGTTCATTGGAAGATGAAATGCAAGGACCGGCATGCATGGCGCAAACGCACAACAGGGCCTTGGCCAGCCGTTCTCTCTCTAACCATCTGCCTGTGCATCCATCCAAACAGGCTCCCCTGAAGGTTTGGAGAGCCCCGAAAAAGCCTGAGGCAGCCTCCCTACTGCACCCTCCCTGAGCCTGGGAAGAGTGTGTAGGATTAGGGATGCAGCGAGAAGTGGACACAGTCTGTTTCAGCGGACACTGCTGGGGGACGGGTCACTGTCTGTGTATCTGTTTCCATTTCATCCTTTCTGGATGTCGAGCTGGAAGAACCCAGACCCCGAGAACCCAGGGTAGAGGGCAGACAGGGCGCTGCTGGACGCCTTGCGAAGCGGTAGAGAGGAGGGATGTGGGCGGAGGGCCTGGAAGGGTTTTAGTTCATTTACACTCTGGCCAAACAACAAGCAAATGTTTAAATGAGTCAATTAAGCCACTAGGAGCTCTCCCCAAAGTGCCCTGCTTCCCCCCATCCTCTTCCTGGTGTCTGGGAGGGGCTGATACAGCTCCCCCAGAGGCCCCTGCAGCTGGGCCCATGTCCTGGGTACCCTGCTGAGCAGAACGAGGTGCCTGCCCTCTGATGTCCGCCTTTAAAAACCTACTTTTGCTTCTATCCAAGACCTTCCCTGAACTTCTCTCACAGTTTAATTTTGTCTTTAGTCTGACTTCTTAGGGGTGAAAAAGGGAAGCTTTTCTCTGTCAGAGGGCTCTAACAGATAAATTCAACTAAAAGATTCATAAGTAAAAGGCATTTTAATCTAGGGAGAAACAGAAAGTGTTCTCGTCATTCATTTTAAAAATTAAGAACTTGGAACATGACACTATTAGAAATAGAACACTGCAGTCTGCTGATAATTCTGTTTTATATTTTGGTGAGTGTGGGCTGAGACAAAAGGGAGACGGAGCAAGAAACTAGAAAGTGAAAGAAAAGACTGAGGTTCAAGAAACAGATACACAAGTACAGGCAGAGAGAGAGAGAGAGAAAGCACACAAGTCTGCTTAGTTCAGGCAACAGAAAAGGAGTGAGAGGAGGTATTTGGTAGACACAGATCTCCTTGAGGCTTCCTTCCCAACTCCTGACCTTCTGGTGCACTGTTGCTAAGTGACCTGAGGCCTGTGCATTTTTGCAACAGAAGCCAATTAAAAACATTCCCTCTTTGCCATCAGCCTTTGCAGGGCTCCTGTAACTTTGATGTCCTTCCCAAGATGCAGGAACTGCGACTGTATAAGGAATTCATGACTGGACTCAAGAAGAGAAGGCAGCCGCGGGCCAAGAAACGTCCCCCCAAAAGACCGAAACCCCCAAGCCTCCCGGCCCCCAGCTCCCGAACCCGCTTCTGGGTGCAGCGCAGGATGAGGAAGGTCTCGATGCTGTGCTCCTTGAGGTAGGCATTGCGCTCGCCCCCACAGCCCGGCTCCACCTCGTAGTCCCCGTTCAGGTAGTTGAGTGTGGCCTTGGTAATGTGGATGCGCCTGCAGGTGGGGAGGGACGCGGGAGAGGAGGAGGAAATCTGAACTCAGAACTGCAGCTGCCATGCAGAACCCAACTGCAACCACACACTCACGGTTCAAAGTCCGGCTCAAATAATGACCCCAACCTCAATCCCCACCTCGACGTCCTGTGTCCCTCCAAGGTCATCAAAACGCCTCAGGTACGGCCCGCCCAGCCCATGCCCACCACACCCGCACTGTCTCACACCTGTGACATACTGTTATGACAATACAATACACCACTAGCCTGCCAGGACACAGCCTGCAGCCTCGAACTTCGCAAACCTGCTCAGGAGCCCGCAGTGGCTCCTACTATCTGCTGTGTCCAAATCCCCGCCTGGCATACGTGTCCTTCTTAACACAGGTTTTCCCCACTGGTCCCTAAAAGGCCACCTGCTCTACTTCCATTCCTTGGAACACTGTTTCCCTCTCCTGTGTCTGTCCTCGCCCCGTCCCTCAGCCTGATGCTCTCCAGCCCCAACGGCCTCGTCTGTCCAGCCCTGCCCATCGTCCAGGCCGGCTCACATTCCACCTCTTTTCTGTCCTGGGGACCTCAGCAGTTACCTGTGGTTCCTCCCCCCTCTAGAACTCTACCCCACCCAGTGTCTCTTGGTACAGTTGACCTGATGCTCTCTACAACTTGCCGTGTGTCATGTAATTTGTCAAGTAGAAGAATTTCTGCTTGAAGTCTGCCAACCCCAGGATTTCAAGCCTCTCTCTCCTGCTCACCCCGTGACCCTCACAGTCACCCAAAGTGGGCCTGGGCGGGAGGCCGCGTCTGGGCCCCGCCCACAGCCCTCACTCACCCGGCCTTGCCTCCAGCCTCCATGTGGTTGGCCAGCGTGACGTCGTTAGACCAGACGTCGAACTGCCACTTCCTGAGACCAAGGACACCGCAGTGTACTCGCCCGCTGTGAATTCCCACGCGCATGTTCACGTTCACCCCTGTCACCTCCCGGACCAACCTGGGGATGGAGCAGGGGTGAGGCTGGGAGAGGGTCAGGGGCCAGGCACACAGAGTGGGGGTGAGGCTGGAAGGCAGGGGTCAGGGGCCCTGTCAGAAGATGCAGGGGTCAAAGAGTCATTTCTCTCCGGGCCAGCCCAAACCCAGCCTGAGACTATTGCCCCTGCAGGGCGCTCAGGCCCCCAGAGCTCAGGGGCTGTGGCCTGAGAGGCGCTGCTTCCTGGCTTGGTCACAAGGTGGCGCAGCAGCTCACACTAAATGCCGGGCCCCACCGCTTCCCCTCACTAGGGCACCTGAGGCCATGGCTACCCTCAGTCAATTAAATTGTGTTCGGAAAATGCAAATGAACACTAGTGCCAGCTTGAGCCAGACAGGGAAGTTACAGCCAGTGCAAACCCCACTCATATATGCTCTTAGATGTATCCACATTGCCGGGTAATAGAGAAGGGTGGGTAAAAGGACATACAGGCCTGCTCGGGAAAGAAAGGGTGCCCAGGCAGGGCCAGGGGGCCGCTCCAGTCCCCGCTACCTGCACTGTGTACCCAGGGGCCCCCAGGAGAAGGTGGGCCCTCTGTGGGAAGGGAAGTAGGACAGAAGCTACGCATCTCCAGGTCGGTGTCTGGCTCCCAGGGTCTGCGAAAGAGGGCACAGTATGCACATTTTAGGGACCTGGGCCTCCCTGGCACCCTGGGGAAGAGCCCACTCGGCCAGCTGTGGGCCAGCAGTCTGACCATGAGAATCCGCGCGCGCACCCCACGAGGGAGAGGCTGACACGCACCCCAGGGAAGCTTTATGTCATCTGTCATTTCTCTTGTCCCTGGACCAACTCTGCAACTCTTAACTGGAGCCATTCCTTACATCCACAATGCCTCTGGCAACTTGCTTAGGTAGATGGTATCTCATTCTACCTTCCTGGCTTAACTCCAGGGCCACCTCCTTCGGGAAGCCCCTGTAGGTCCTTTCAATGGAATCAATGTCTGCCTCCATGACACCTCCCACCACCGTTTGCCTCCCTTTCCTGGTGGTGTCCACTTGGCACGCCTGGTAGCAGGGCAATGGAGTCCCAGCCTCTCTCCCTCAACAGACCCCATGCTTCTGGGCGAGGGACCCACTGGCTAGCCCAGGCCCTCGGGGGCACTCAGCAAACACTGCCCAATGGAACTGAGCCAAACGTAATGGACCGGGCCACTTCCTGGCCCGCTACTCTGACCTCTGCCTCTGCCCAGACTACACCTAACGCTCAAAGTTACTGAACCTGGATGCAACCTCTGACCTGTTCCCTGGATGACATTTAAGCTTGGGTTGTCCATGATTTTTAATGACTGGGGCTCCTTCTACAGCAACAATGCCCAGAATTGGCCCATGACCTTTTTCTTGTACTCCCAGGAAGGATGGGTTTTCTTGAAAGGGGGACACCTGGGTTTGCCTCCCCCGGCCTGGGCATATCACCCTGGAGAGCTCTTCACCCTGTAAGCCCAACCTTCTGCATCTGGGAAGAAACAGGGCGGGGGGGTCCACGCTGTCTGAGTGACGGCAAGAGGACATGAGAGACTGCAGTGCCACACAGCCCGGCTGCGGCTCGTCCCCCGCTCCTGAGAGGCGGAGCCACACCTCCGGCCAAGGCCTCCCTTTCTACAGGACAGGCTCCCCAGGGGACAGCTTCCCAGGCTGCGTGGGTGAAAGGAGCCCAGGGGAAGGCTCGACACCTGCAGGGACAAATCAACCCTCCCTGAGGCCGGACTGCCCCGGGGAGATGGCTCTGCCCCACTGTTTCCCTCCTTCGTCCACCCGGCCCGGTGGCCAGCCAGTCCATCGCTTGGGCCGTAGACAGGCAGGCCCTCTGGAGACGGGCCGGCGCTGCTGGAGACGACGGACGGCCGCCCCGGAGACGGGCACTTACGAGATGGCCTCGATCATGTCCACGCCCATCTCCACGCAGCAGTGGGCGTGGTCGGCCCTCGCCTCCGGCAGCCCCGAGACGCAGTAATAACAATCCCCCAGGATCTTAATACGCAAGCAGTGGTTCTCCTGGAAAGCAAATTAATTAAAAAAATTAAAAATAGCAGGACAGTGAAGTGGGAGGGGGAAAAACTGGAAGCAAACAGACTCGCTCCACGCCTGGAATAGCTCGCCTTTTCGGGCAGTGCGCACGGACCGGCGCCGGCATCCCCGGGGCTGGGGGGCGTCACAGCCTCGGGGGGCAGAGGACAGAGGCTGGGCCGCCCTCGAGGGAGCACTGAGGGCAGCACGCAGGGCAGACTCGGCAGGCAGCGTGAGGGAGGCCTGGGGCGGAGCGGGAGTGTCCCCGGCCCCCCCCACGCCCCCGGGAGCAGGCCTGGACTCTTGGCCTAAGGTTCTGTAAGCCGTTTTCTGATTATTCTCCTTTTATGATTAGAATGAAGAAGAAATAAGATGTAACCACAACTTTGCCTGGCCCTCTGCCTGAGTTTTTATCAAGCATTCTGCTCAATAAATAAAATCTTAAAAAATGAAAAGAAGAAAAATAAAAGCCCTGACCGGCGTGGCTCAGTAGGTTGGGCATCGCCTGAAAACAGAAAGGCCGCCGGTTCGACCCCGGTCAGGGCGCACGCTTCGGTTACGGGTTCTGTGCCCGGCTGGGGCACATGGGAGAAGCAACTGATGTTCTCTCCCACATCATGTTTCTCTCCCTCTCTTTCTCCCTTCCTTTTCCCTCTCTAAAAATAAGTAAATAAAATCTTAAAAAAAACAAAACAAAAACAAGAGTCTGCTCAACCAGCAAAGAAGAGCTAAGACTCCCACGGGGCTGAAGTGCCGGCCACAATAAGAGGAACAGCTCGGCAGTCCCTGGATGAGCCACTGCGTGACCGGGACTGAGACGGAAGGCTACTCGTCACCCCTCTGAGCTGCCAAGTCCGCCCCCAGGAAGTCCGTGTATGAAGCTGGACACCGGGACTCATCTGAGGCTCACCCACGCCCGAGTGCCAGGCGTGACCCGTTCCCCTCGCCCGTGTTCCGTGGTAAAACAAACAGTGGGCGTGGCCCAGCATGAGTGCCTGCAGAGGGCGAAGGGGACACAGCCGAGCACTGGGCCACAACGGTGGGTGGGCCCTGACATGCGGGACTCCACAGGGGCCCAGAGCACCACCCCAAGCTGGGAAACAGGACAAAGTGTAAACAGGGACTAGTGAAGGCAGTGCTGCCGCCCTCTCTGCCCCGGGTGCTGCATCCCCTGGTCCCGAGGTTGAGGAGTCCTCTCGAGCTGCCCGCAGGCCGCTCTGGTCAGGCTCGCAAGGACCGTGGCTCTGTGGTACCTAGCTCGCCCCACTGAAGAGAAATTCCTCAGGGGTCTGGGCTGTGTTGCCTGCAGGCCTCGCCCCCCCTTGCACTGAGGGCGGGCTCACTTACCTGCGCCCTCAGACCCGCAACTCTGAGAAAGCATCTCCAGCTGAGTGTGTGGCCGGGGCTGACACAGGGCAGGAGGGCACAGCCACCGTCGCCAGTGGCCAGTGGCAGGCTCTGCCCTGCAGGGCACACCCTGGCACAGTGCCTGTCCCTAGGGTTCATTGGGTCCCTGACCGCAGCACCCTCCCTCAGGCAGCCCAGACCCGGCCACCCTGCTGGCCCTGGCTCAGGCACTGGGCGCCCGAGGGACGGGCAGGGTGACTCACCGCAGCCAGCTTGTCGAAGCGGGCGAAGAGCTCGTTGAGGGTCATGACCAGCTCTTGGGCGGTGCACTGCGATGCCAGGCTGGTGAAGCCCTCGATGTCAGCAAACAGGATGCTGGGGACACAGGTGGAGGAAGACCCCATTGAGGGCAGGTCAGGGGATGCAGCCAGGCTCGCCCGTGGCCTTAGGAGGGCTGCCAGCCAGCAGAGTCCCGGGAAGCTCCACACGGCTGCTGGGGAGGGCACAGAGGCCTGGCCTTGGAGCCCCGAGAATGCCGCCCTCGCCCCGCTGACACCTCCAGTCTGTCCTTCTGTATTCTCACCGCCACCCAGGGGGACGAGGGGGCAGGGCACAGAAGGCCTGGGAGGGCGTGCCTGCCTGAGTTTTCCACAGACAGGGCCCGGCCCCCAATTCTGCAGCACCTCCTGGGTCAGCCTGTGCTTGACCCCAGAGCTTCTCCCTTCCAGGAGGCTGGGTCTGAGGGTGGGAGCCTTTGATTCCTCTACTCTGGAAAGTGTTTCAGGACCGAATGGTGGCCTCACTTCATGCACAAGGGAATCTCTATCCCAAAGAAATCCTCTAGAAGGGGCAGGCTAAAAGAGGCCCAGGGCAGAGAGAAAGAGAGGAAGACACAGCCAAGAAGCACCTCTGGAAGGCCCCCAACTTGCCCCACCAGCTCCTTTGGTTTCATCCCTCAGCACCCATCAAATGCACCAGCTGGTTCCGACATTGCACACGGTGGACCTCGTATGTTTCTGAAGTTCTTGTTTCCAAGATGGAAACCTCTTCCTTTTGTTTCATAACAGACACCCAGAGGTGAGGCCCCAGGGCCAGAACGTGTAAGGGCCCCGAGAATTTCTTTCTTGAAGTGGACACAGAAATGTACGGACTCTCGTGTACTGAGATGTCCCGGATGGCCGGGTTCGGAGCTGGGAGCTCCCGGCACAGGGTGCCACCGGGGCCGCAGGCCCGAAGCTCCAGGCTGGTGTGTCCACCTCACAGAAGAAGCCAGAGGCAGTGGCCTGCAGGTGCCCCGCCCCCAGCAATGGCCAGGGCTCCTCCGCCACACCACGGGCTCCTGAGGCTCCAAGACTGACGGTCCCACTATAAAGTGACAATGTAGAACTAAACATATTTTGTCATTTCATTCTGAAAACGTGTGGGCGCATTGAGCATGTCTTTTTATTCTGTTTGACATCTGGGGCCTTACTCACCCTGGGGAGGCTGTCCCTCCCAGGCTAGCCCCCTAGAGACAGTCAACAACTCCCCTCGCGGTCCAGAGCCCTGCCCCCCAGGCAGGCTCTCCCACCTGGGGCCACCGGTCCCCTGCCCTAATCACCCCAGGGACAGGTGCCGGCAAACCCAGGACAGTCCTAAGCTTGCTAAGCATGTCTCATCTGTTCCTTCCCCCAGTAAAGGCTCTTGCCCGCATTCCCCCCTCACTCTGTTTCCTGCCTGCCCCTGACACTCCCGGCCTGGCCACCCACAGCTCGCTGGCCCTCACCTCGAGAATTGTAACACACTATCTTTCTGATGGAAGTCATCTCCTGGACTCACCACACCTGAATAATAAAACCTACATTTTAAAACAGTTGGACACTGTTCTAAGCACTTCATGTTAATTCATTTAAGCCTCACAGCCACTCTGAGGTTAGTCCCCAGCTCTTCCAGATGAGACAATGGAGGCACAGAGAAGTTGAGTCACCTGCCCAAAGCCACACAGGCAAACTGGCTCTAGAATCCAGGAGTTCAACCAATAAATATTATGCTGCCTGTTGGCCTACAGTCATCCTAAGTGAATAAAGTCATAATTCTATGCTCTGGCATTGCATCGGAGGCAGAGGGAGGCGAGGGGCGCGCGGGCTGCTGCAGGTAGGTGAGTACAGGACTCCATCAAGAGGGCACATGCTCAGCAGCTGCTTGCCAGCTGCCGTGGAGGGAAGTGGGGACAGGCTGGGCCGCGGGGGAGTGCCCCTCCCAGGGAGTGCACTGAGGGCTGCCCCCAGGTCCCCAGCCCGGGGCTATTTCCCCAGCATCACGGCTCTTCCAGCCACTCTGATGCAGCCTGGGTCAGCGAGACAACTGCAGGAGGAAAGCCAGAGAGAGTGAGGAAACTCAGGGACCTGACAAGAGACGAGACAAATGAGGGGAAAGAGAAAAACTGGGGAGCAGGAGGAGCAGAGAAGAGAGACACTGTCCCTTCATGCCACAGGGCTCTGGACATCAGAGGAGCTGCTCCGGGCCTGGAGCTGCTTCCCAGCGGGAGGGCTGGTGCTCAGAAGATGAAAGGCAGTCGTGAGTCACCACGAAGCTTTGATGCCTCGTGTCTGACAGGCGCAGCGCCTGCCTGGGGGAGTCTCCGCGCCTCCTGCACTCTGGGTGCAGAGTGCGAAAGGAGCGAGTGGGGAGAAGCCACCAGGCGCCCGGTGCTGGTCTGGGCTCCCTCACTAAGTGCGGACCCCCATCCCGGCCGCTGCCCCACCCCGCCAGGAGGAAAGAAAAGGCTCTCCTAGCCTATGAAAAGCACTGTTACACAGTTGTTCTGGAAATCTTTAACTCTCAGGAAAACAAAGCCAAGGCAAGCTGAGGGCAAAACTGGCTGCTCCAGGGTCAGGAGCACAGCCAGCTGACCTCACTATTTCCAAGGCAAAGTCAGTGACACCAGGCGCAGCAGCGGTTCCACTCTGGGTCCCAGGCTGGTGAGGTCCCAGAAGGGAGGGAATAAGCCTCCAGACTTGGCAGAGGCAGGAGAAGAAGAATGAGAATGGGCCACTCCGGGAAGTGGGAGGCGAACGTGTGTGAGCCACGGGCCCCGTCCAAGCTCACCTAGCCACTCGGGCAGGACAGGTAGGCGTCTGCCCTGTATGGACGTGGACAGGCCTGGACCATTCTCCTTCTCCACAGGTGGCCTCGCTGGGCCACAGAGAGCGCTTTTCTCCGCTGCGGCTCTCACCCAGCCGGGCCGGTGGTTCTCAGACCTGGTGCCGGTCAGACCATCTGGGGGCTTCCATAAGGAGTGGTCCAGAGCCCCACCCCCAGGGATTCGAACATATTTGGCCTGGGGCGGGGTTCTGCCATTGATTGTTTTTTGCTCTGTTTTATTTTAAGCTTCCCTGGTGATTCTAATGTGCAGCCAGGTTGAGAACCACGGCACTAGTTCAGACGGCACCTTCTCTGGCGGCTCCCACCGCCCACGTGAACCCCAGCCCCTCCCGGCTGTACTTGCCCTCCCACCCTGCACTTGTCACCATTTCACATGCCATGTATGTCCCTGCGGTGGCTAGCCATCATCATGCTCCTGTCTGTCTCTCCCTATTAGAATGTAAACTCCCTTAAGGGGGGAGTTTGAGCGATTCCATTAACTGCTACACCCCAGCACAATGCCCGGCACAGAGAGTAAATGTCCAATAAAATTTACAGCTGAGTGACTGAGTAAGTGAGGACAGGTCTTGTCTACTTGCCTTCTGCTCTATCTGCACCCCCCACCCCCAGCACAGCACCCAGAGCACAGCAAGTGCTTGTGTATCAGACGCCTGGGCCTGCCGGCAGAAGGACCACACGCTGGGTGGCCGAAAACAACGGAAATTCACTCTCCCACAGTTCCCGTGCTAGAAGTCAAAACCAAGGTGTCCGCAGGGCCACAGCCATCTGAGACTCTGGGTCGAGCCCTCCTTGCCTCTTCCTGGTGGTGGCTGGCCAGCCTTGGCACCTTGGCTTGCAGCGCTCACCCTCATCTCAGCCTCTGTCCTCACACGGCATTCTACCTGTGTCTCTCTCCACAGGGCATTCTCCTCTTTGTATCAGGACCAGTCACATCGGGTTAGGGGCCCACCCTTCTCCGGCATGACCCCCTCTTAACTTGTTTTCATCTGCAAAGACCCCATTTCCAAATAAGGTCACATTCACAGATACCAGGATTAGAACCTCAACATATCTTTTAGAGGGACAAAATTCAACCCACAACAGTGCCTAATATATTTTGGCTGAATAGAAGAGAATATTCATAGTTACAAAGCAACTAAGAAGCAGAACCAGTACCCCCAGTAGCTCTTGCTTCTACCCCATGGGCCCTCTCAGAGCCCCACGCACGTCACCTGAGACGTGAGCCTGCAGAGCCTGGGCCGGCACTGAGGAGACACTCCGGCAATGATCGCACAACAAACGGTGGGACGGTGACAGAGGCCACAGGCAGCTTCCTGGTTCTGGGCCAGGAGATACTGGAAACGCTGGTGTGAGGGCCTCGGGCAGCTTAGAAAGCCTTCCCCGCCCTCCAGTCCCGGGGGTTTGCTCCCCCATGGCCCCCACCCAGGACCCCCAACATCCGCTGAGGAACCAGGGAGGGGCAGGCTGCTGTGGCTCCCTTCCTTCGGGTGGCAGGACAGAGCGACCAGCCAGTCAGGGAGGAGGGGGCTAGAGCAGGGCTTCTGACCTGCGTGGAAGCGTGGACAGGGCCCTGGAGAGCCCAACCCTGAACCCCTGCAGCCTCTCCTGCATGTTTACGGAAACATGCCACCTCCACATTTCCCCACCTCCTGTCAGGGGCAGGTCACACTTCTCTGTCGTCCTGGAGAGGACTCTGCTCAGTGACTGTCACTTCTGGAGGCTCCTGTTTTACAAGGTTTCCCCAAAGGCAGACTGCTGTTCACTGGCCAACATTTCCTGGTCTGCTCCTTGGTAATTCTGAAGGTCTTTGTACAACCAGCCCGGGGCCCAGACGTGCCGTAGGTGCCAAGTCATCGATCGGCTCCCACTTGAGAGCTCACGTTGGGAACGCGGCCAGGCCCTCACGCGGGCGAGCAGTGGCCGGCAGGCCCACCCTGGCTGTGCACGTCTCCTAATTGCCTGCCGTCCATCACGCGTGGCCACCTGCATCCCACTCCAGAGGCAAGAGTGGGTAGGCACTCTGTCCCCATTACCACCCTAGGCCCCTCAGCTATCTGTCACAGCTTCGGCATAGCTTTGCCGCATGCATTTTTGGCTAAGCGCATTCCCTCATTGCTGCTCCCTCTCGCTGCCAACAGGCCCCGTGACTTGATGAAGTTGTCAGGGCCTGACCCTGTTCCCATGTGAGCGCCATGTCAAGCAGCATCTCCAAAAACCCAGGGGCGAGTTCGCCTAGTGGTCAGGCAGCCGACATTGCCAAGGACCTGCTCCTCTGGCCTCCTGCGTTCCTCGGCATTGCTCAGAGGGGGAACTGAGGAATGCCAGGAGAAAACCATCTGTGAAGGTGGGCCTCAGAGGAGCCAGGGCCTGGGGAGACCGAGGTCATGGGGGGAGGAGGAGAGGGGGATGGCAAGGTCTCAGCCCAACTCCCAGGATGTTGGGCCCAGCAGGAGCTGAGGGTCTTGGGAAGCAGGGCAGGCAGCACCCTGGATGGCCCCCGCATGAGGCCCAGGGAGGCACGGCTGCAGGCCAAGGGTCTGTTCTGGACCAAGAGGGCTGCCCGCCCAGTGTGCCCTCCATCCGCTCCAAATCATACACCCTGTGGAGCCTCTTGGGTCCACCCATGGCCCTTGTAAGATGAAGGAGGAGAGATGGTCACTCGCATGTACTAGGTGAACAGCAAAATCAGGTGTGGTCTTATGAACACTTGGCTCAGAATGGCCACCCACGACTGGGCATTCTCCAAGGGGTGGTGGAGAAAGGACCACAGTGAAGCATATGCACTAGGAGCAGCCAGAGACCCACAGAGCTGGGGGAGGCGAAGGGGGACAGCCAATGAGAGGATGCTGAATGTCAGCCCAGACTCCTCCAACGGGGAGAATCTGCCCTGAGCCGGCCATGCCCTCTCCACTCCCACAGACAGGTCACCCTCCTTCAGAAGGTGGCTTGACCGTCAGGGCCCAGCCCGGGGGGCCTGGGGTTAATGTACGTCCTGAAATCAATGCTACCAGCCTCAGCGCCTCCTGGAGACCCCGTTCCATCCCGACCTGTCGATCTTGTTTCTGACCACAAATCCTGCCCCCACCACCCAGACAACGCACCGCCCTACAGACGGTCGATCACGGAGTCTGGCAAGGGCTGGGGAAGTGCTTCTCAAAGGAGAAACCCGCAAGGGAGGAGGGAGCCGCGCCGAGACCGAGCAGCTGTCCGGGGCCTCGCGGCGCTGAGAGCATGTGCTTTTCGCTCTTTTCTCCATGCTGCTCTTATTTTCCAATGTTTCTACAAAGATCATGCATCCTTTATATAACAATAAAAATGTTTATTTTTAAAAGTTTGGCAACAAATTACATTCTTCCTCTAAGGCCCGACGACGACTCTTCCACGTTCACGATGCGTTCTTCGACACACCCAGCCCGGACTAAGCCTTCTTACGTCTGGATTCTTACTGGCATCAGAATCACGAATCTGGACTGATTCCGGTTGTTTCCAGGACAAAGCCCGACACGGTCAGTGGGCCCGTGCCTCTGCGCCCCGACTGTTCCTCTCTTCCTATCTCCCCAGGGGCCTGCATGGTGACTCCAGGGAGCCAAAGCAGTAAGTCCTTGTGAGCAGCGGTTCCGTCCCCACAACCCCCGCTGTGGTCACGGGACAAACCAGGTTTGTCGTCAAGGCCCAAACCCAGGCAAGGACGTGAGGAAATCGAAACCTCGTGCACCGCTGGTAGAAAGGCAAAACGGTGAATCACTACGGAAAAGAAAACAGTGTGGGGCTTCTTTAAAAAAAAAAAATTTTAAGTTACCACTGATACAGCGATTTCACTTCTGTGTATGTACCCGAAAGAACTGAAAATGGGGATTGGAAGGGACGTCTGTGCTCCCACACTCACGGGGCGCCGCCCCGGACAGCCGGCGGGGAGCAGCCCAAGGGCCCACCGGAGGACGCGCGGCTGGGCCAGCGCCGTACTTGCACACAGTGGGATGTTACTAGCCTTAAGGGAACACCTGACACATGTCCCAACATGGACGAACGCTGAAGCTGACGTTATGTTAGCAGTGAGAGACGCCAGACACGGAAGGGCGGACACCGTGCCGTCCCACGTCTGCGAGGCCACAACCACAGCCTCGTTCGCAGACAGAAAGCAGAGCTGCCGGACGGCGGCGGTGCCAGCTGTGCAGCCGTGTGACCGTACTCAGTGCCGTGGAACCGCACACTTACGGTGGAAAATGTAAATTGTGTGTTTATTTCACCACAAGTAAAGTAATGGACTAACTGTAATTAATTAGAAGACCCAACCCCAGTGGCTCCCCGAACGGGGCCAGCCGGGAGCTCGGGCTGCAGCAGCCCACTCAGCCCCGCTCAGCCCCGCTCACTGGCGAGGGCTGCGTGTGCCCGAGGGGCAGCGCGGACCTTTCCATCTGCTCCTAGTCACGCCTGGTGGGATGAATGAGATAATAATATAAAGGCCACTTATATCTATAATTGGTATGAGTACAGAGTTGGGAATACGTTTCTTAATATCAGGTTGGAGACAGAAATGCCGGGCGTTTACGGACCGCCCCGCACATGGACGGCTGGCCACAGACAGGGCTGGAGGTGGACACACCCCCTCTGCCCACAGGGTGCACCGCCCACTCCGGGCTAACTGAGCACCGCGGACACCGTGGCGAGGTCATTATAATTCAGAACCACGAGGTAGCTGAGCCAGACGGCGGAGCGACCTGGGGATGCAGCCAAGTCCTTGAAGGAGACAAGAGAGGAGCTAATAACCTTACAAGGGGGAGGTCTGGGAGAGACTGGGAAGAAGGGGGTGGGAGGAGTGAGGGCAGGGCAACTCTCCCTAGATCTTGCCACAGCCTTGCGTATAGTGAATGGAGGTAACTCGTTTTCACACCTGGGTCAGCGGCCCATCTGCTGGCCCCTGGCTCCAGCCCCACGGGGTTCCCAAGTCCCTGAGAATGAGCCTCTGATTCCAGCCAGTGCGCCCAGACTCCACGCCCATGGTCCCCACAATGCAGCCCAGAAAGAAACCGGTTTGCTCAGCGAGGATGGGTCCCCCGACCACCCACAACCTTTAGAATCTCCAGGGGTCGAGCACAGGGACAAGCCAAGCAGCTGCAGGGCCACCCTCACTCAGCAGAAACCCCTATGGAGGGGCGAAGCCTTCCACACCCTCTAAGGCCTTCCCGGCGCCTGCGACCTTCGGGGTACTGGGTTCCCGACCCTGCCGCTGGCCTGAGAGCCTGCTCCACCTCCGTGGGACAGAGTCTGCAGCCACCTCCCGGGACAGGAGCCCTGCCTGAGGCTTTGCATGCTCTACCTCACGCCCCTCCCAGCACCCCTGCAGGGAGCCCCGGGGCGGGGCGGGGTGGGGGCGCCCAGCTTGTAGGCTCTGCCTTCCGTTCCCCTTACCACAGCTACAGCAGAACAACGGAGCAGTGAGTTGTGTGACATCTGCTCCATGCCCTCGGAGCACGCAGGCTCGGCCCCTCCTCACGGGGTGCATTCCCAACTTACTCATTAATCTGCTGTTTGGCATGTGTCTTCCCAAACAGGTGAGCTTCCCAGTGTCAGGGACAGGGTCCCCCTTCATCCCCTGCTGCGAGCTAGAGGTCCCGGCCAAGGGAGGCAGAGGCAAAACCCTCGCTGAGCGGAGCAGTGGGTAGACACCACTGCTCCATGCTATAGGTGAGGGGCTAAAGCTCAGACTAGGTGACTTGCCCAAGTTCCCAGAGCTGCTAAGTGGCAGAGTAGGGTGTGACCCAGTCTGCTCAGCCCAGAACCCTGGGGCCACCTGGGTTTGTGCTGCGTCTGCACCTTTACTGCGACCCATGGGGACGTGCCTCCTCCTGGTGCGGTGCTTCTCTGGCGGGCCCCTTCCCCCAGCCCCAGTATCCCTCCTCCCAGGCAGAGCACTGGGGGCCCCCACTCCAGAGCAACCGCTGTGGGCATGTGCTCGGCTCTCATCCCAGGAAGGGGACCGCTTGGCCCACCTCTGAGCCCAGCACTACCGGCTACTGGAGGGGCGGGTAGCTGGGAGAAAGGCAGGGACTGGCAAGAGGGCTCTCAGCCTCAGATCTGACATCCCAGCCACGGCCCTCAGTCCCAGGCGGCCTGTCCAGCCAGAGGGACTGCAGCCTCTCCGTCTGTCACCGCGCATCAGATAGGAGGGGCGTGGACAGGGCCCCAGGGTTCCGGGGCCTCTGGCCTGCCTCGCCCCATACACAGCTGGCGGTGGGTCAGCACCAAAGCCCCGATGAGCCCCGGGAACTGCCCGCGGCACAGCCGTCCTCCTCAGGGCCAGCGAGAGCGGGCCACGGAGAGCCGAGGCGCCTGCCTGTCACCCCACCCCGCCCACGAGTTGCTTCCCTTGCCATAGATCCAGTCCCAACCTGTCACACCCAGAGCTGATTTATTTTTTTTGTGGCCTTGCTCTCTGTGGGGCTAGAGAACAGCATGTCATCGCCCTCTCTAAATATTACGGTTCCGCAGAGATTTGACGAATGTGACTCATCACCCTTCCACTCTCCAGCTAGAGAATCCCCAGGCTTTCTTTGTTGACAGGAGTGTGATAATAATCATAACAATAACGGCAGCAGTAATAGTTGCTCCTGATTACTGCACGCTGCTCTGTACCAGACACCGCGCTAAGCACCTTCCTCACATCATTTCATTGGCTCTTCACAACACTGTTACGCGGG